>LR752427.1:31180-86528 GCA_902729485.2 Mus minutoides | reverse complement strand
TGGCTTATCTACTCTTCATGCCATTTTTACTAAAATGTACTGGTTTTAGACTATTTTTCTTGCTTGCTCAGCCCATTCTCTTTAAAATACTTTTTCTGCTACAAAACAAATTACCATTAAAGTTAATTTTTTTCCTTTTTAAAAAAATTTTTATTAGATATTTTCTTTATTTACATTTCAAATGTTATCCCCTTTCCCGGTTTCTCCTCCAAAACCCCCTATCCCCTCCCCCTTCCCCTTCTTCATAACCCCCCCACTCCTGCTTCCTGGCCCAGGCATTCCCCTATACTAGGGCATAGAACCTTCACAGGACCAAGGACCTCTCCTCCCACTGATAACCGATTAGGCCATTCTCTGCTACATATGCACCTGGAGCCATGAGCCCCACCATGTGTTTTCTTTTGTTGGTGGTTTAGTCCCAGGGAGCTCTGGGGGAACCGGTTAGTTCATATTGTTGTTACTCCAATGGGGCTGCAAACCCCTTCAGCTCCTTGGGTACTTTCTCTAGCTCCTTCCATGGGGACCCTGTACTCTGTTCAATGAATGGCTATGAGCATTCGCATCTGTATTTGTCAGGCACTGACAGAGCCTCTCAGGAGTCAGCTATATCAGGTTCCTGTCAGCAAGCTCTTGTTGGCTTCCACAAGACATCAAGAAGTCTGGGTTTGGTGATGTCTGTGGGATAGAGCCCCAGGTGGGGCAGTCTCTGGATGGTCATTCCTTCAGTCTCTGCTTCATACTTTGTCTCTCTAACTCCTTCCATGGGTATTTTGTTCCCCCCTTCTAATAAGGACCAAAGTATCCACACTTTGGTCTTTCTTCTTCTTGAGTTTCATGTGTTTTGTGAATTGTATCTTGGGTATTCCAAGCTTCTGGGCTAATATCTACCTATCTATCAGTGAGTGCATACTATGTGTGTTGTTTTGTGATTGGGTTACCTCACTCAGGATGATATCCTCCAGATCTATCCATTTGCCTAAGAATTACATAAAGTCATTGTTTTTAATAGCTAAGTAGTACTTCATTGTGTAAATGTACCACATTTTCTGTATCCATTTCTCTGTTGAAGAACATCGGGGTTCTTTCCAGCTTCTGGCTATTATAAATAAGGCTGCTATGAGCATAGTGGAACATGCGTCCTTATTACATGTTGGAGCATCTTCTGGGTATATGCCCAGTAGTGGTATAGCCAGGTCCTCTGGTAGTACTATGTCCAATTTTCTGAGGAACCACCAAACTAATTTCCAGAGTAGTTGTACCAGCTTGCAATCCCACCAGCAATGGAGGAGTGTTCCTCTTTCCCCACATCCTCGCCAGCATCTGCTGTCACCTGAGTTTTTTATCTTAGCCATTCTGACTGGTGCAAGGGAGAATCTCAGGGTTATTTTGATTTGCAATAAAGTTAATTTTTCAAATGAGGTAAATCTGTCATCTTTTAAAAAAATAATAATTTGCCAAGATGTGAAACTGCAAATTTTCTATGTGATCTTCTAGATATTTAAAACATATTTTTACCAGTATTTTAAACATTTATACTACTAAATTGAATTTAAATAAACATATCATTACTGGTATAGACACTAAACTATAGTGTTCTTTTGGGTGCAGAATGTACCACAAAGAGGCATTGATTTCAGTGACTCCCCATGTCCCCCAACCAGCGTGAGCATGTGCTGAGCCCATTTCCTTCATATGCTCAAGATCAAGAAACTGGCCCAACTAAAGGCACTAGAGAATCTATGTTGGTCAAAGCTGGCACATCTCAAAGTTAGTATTGAACTGAATTCAAATATTTGACAAGAACATGGAAAAATAAACCCTATTTCCTGCCTTTAAGAAAAGCACTTTAATGTATGGATCATTAGATATTTCAACGTTCTTTCAAAGGAGACCTAAATCTCTCAGTCATAGTTGTTTAGTTAAATAACATTGGACCAACTCTACTGGGACCCTGAGGAATTTTTTTTATAAGTGTTAATGGAGCAAGCCACTCTGAGGTCTCATAGACATGTGTGGCATTCCTGATAAGAAATCAAGAATAAAGGAAGAATTTATTTATAAGGGATCAGAGTATAAAAAGCCTCAGGAGATGATAGTGATAAATTTATTGTATGGCAAGCATTGTGCTAAAGTTTCAAAATGAAGTTTCATTTAACTCCCAAGTCACTCATTTACATTTACTCCTTTCTGTTACAAAGAATGAAATTAGCTCAGAGAACATCAGGAACTTGCCCACAAGTATATAGTTTATAAAAGGGGAAACCAGGTTTAGAGCCTGGGTCTACTGGTTTCAAGCCTGAGCTCACTATACTCATCTGAGGAGTAAGAAGTTCATGTCCTAGGAAAAATTCACAAATACATGTTATAAACTTAGGGTCACATGCAGCTTATTTACAAGAGCTCAAAGGTAGATGTGACCTCAGCATATGCTGACAGAAAAAATGTGATCTCTGCAAGTTGGGATTATCATGTTACCTTGCAAAGGGAGCCTGGCCTATACTACAGCATGCATGACACTTGAGGACAGTATGCAAAAGTTAAGAAAGCAACCACATATAATAGCTCATATAATATGAGGTTCTCTGAGTCATCTGCATTATAGAAACACAGGTTGGTGAGATGGCCCAGCAGCTGGAAATGTACTTGCTGTCAAGCCTTGCAGCCTGAGTTTGATCCCTGGAACCCACATGTTGGAGAACTAGAACCAACCTACACATGGGTGCTATGCATCTTCACATATACATACAAACACAAAAATAAATATGAAACATAATTTTTAAAGTTACAGAAGCACAAAATTAGTTGTAGCAGGGGCTTTGGGGATGGATGGGTAGGAAGTTATTGCCTGATAGTACTAGGTTTCAACTCTGCAGGAAATGAAACTCTAATACAACTTTAAAGACAAAATCAAATAACCTGCCTAAGCTCTTCCCCTTGACTTCTCCTATCAATTCCCTTCCTGCTTAGTATTGCTTTATGCTCTGTTGCAACCCCAATCTCTGACCAGCAGAGAGTAGGAATAAATGACACAGACTCCAATGCAGGTCTCACGCAGCTGCAGCCGCTTCTCTTTATTTGCAGTTCTCATGCAGCTTCCCTAGCTTCCTTTCTTTCTTCATCCATCATCATCATCATCATCATCAACATTAACCCCTCTGGGACTGCCCACAATTTATTCCATTCACTCACGTCACCTCACACCACCCAATCATAGACGCACACGCCCAAGGCAGCATGCAGGATAGGCTGATAGAATGGTATCGCAAGGCATTACGCCATCTCTCCAGCGAGTTACACACGCTGCTTTTATTGCACATGACTGAGACTTGGATAAACAAGCGAGGGTTGCGGGCCTTGGCATAGAGCCAGGGCGCCATCTTGGCTCATGCGGCCACACCTGCTTCCCACAATGCTCCTCTGGAATGCAGAAATAGTTTATCAACGAGATGAATATGCTGACCAGAAGCAGGACCCTCTATTTTATAACCTACTTAAAGAGAAAATATTCTCAAAGCAAAGACAAGCTTCACTCTAAGTAGTCATTTGCTGTACAGAACACAGATTCTTTAGTAGAAGCCAACAGTGTTGGTATATGTATAGCCCATTGAAGACACATCCCTGTGTGAGTTTACCTTTAATGATCAAATCCAGTTTTATTCTACTTCATCATTTAATCATCCAGCCTAGGCATCTAAGAAGAGAGTAAGAGAAAGGAGACTGAGAAAGAGGAAGAAAGGGGGAAGAAAGGGGAAGGAGGAGGGAGAGTGAGGGAGTGCCACAGTTTAATAGACGGCAATAGTGCTTTGTGCATCCAGTACACATTGAAGTTGCAGCTGGCTAGTTTAGCACTCATAGCAACCCTACAGAGCACAATGACCACTAACCTCATTTGACAGAACATGTCCAGGGTCACAGAACAAAAGCAAAACCCAAAGAAGTACAGCTTGGCTCACACACCATCAGGGTCACATTGACTTTCTGAAAGTTTAAACTTTTGTCTTCTGTCCAACCTGACATTTTCACTAGTGACTATCCATAGTAAAAACTTCATTTGGAGGTAAAATCCATTTTAATTGTGAGGCTTAAACCCACTACTCCTGCCCCTGCCCTTCCCTTCCCCTCATCCCTGCCCTTCCCCCCCACCCCTTGGTTCCCTGGCCCCTGCCTTCCTGCTGCCCTGACCCTTTATCTCCTATCCCCCCAGGCTTCTGCTCTCCTACTCTCTTGGCCCTGCTTCCTCTGCACCCTCTGATCCCTGCTCCTCTACCTACCTGCTCCCCATCTCCCATCCCCCTGCCTTCAAGGCCCCCTGTCCCCTTGTCCCTTGCCCCCCTTTCTCCCTGATCTCCTGTCCCCCTGCCCCTACTCCATTGTCCCCCTGCCCCTCTTCCCTTCCTTCCACATTGGTTTGTGGTTATTTCTCCTTAAAACCCAGTACCTTTGCTGCTCAATGACTCCGTGAGCTTCCTAGGAAAGTTCCATGAAGTTTTCCTGACTTAGGTTTTCCCTCTCTGGGCACAGCTGTTAGGTTTATTTTTACCTATCAGGCTAATCCATTGATGGATTTACCACCTGTAGTTGTCTTAGTTAGGGTTTTATTGCTATGAGGAGATACCATGACCAAGGCAACTCTTATAAGGACAACATTTAATTGGGACTGGCTTGCAATTTCTGAGATTCAGTCCATTATCATCATGGCACAAAGCATGGCAGTGTCCAGGCAGACATGTGCTGGAGAAGGAGCTGAGAGTGCTATACCTTTATCAGAAGGCAGCCAGGAGAGACTGTATTACACTGGATAGGGCTTGAGCGTATATATTTCCTCAAAGTCCTGCCTCCACGGTGACATAATTCCTCTAACAAGGCCACACCTCCTAATAGTGCCACTTGCCATGAGTCAAGCACAACTAAGCCTCCACAGCAGTCTTATCTACCAGCCCCCCTCCCACTGCACACCCATGTCTGTCTGTCTGTCTGTCTCCCCAGAGCCTCTTATCTCCTGCTTCCTTCTCTTAGACCACCATGTTCTGGCACCAGAACACACACACATCGTAGAAAAAGCAATTTGCCTCATCACGTGCTATCTGTGACATCACCTGCATGGCCTGACTCTCATTAGGTTGTCACAGAAAGATAGGCCAGACCTCTAATTTTTCTCTTTAATTTTGAAGTGTATAAAATATGAGTATTTGGGGACAGAGGGCCAAAGGATTGGCAATAAAGAAAAAATGATTCTTTTGTTAGTGGTGTCCACTAATTGGTAACTAAGTTTGAACATAAAAAATATTTGAGCCTTTGTGGATTAAGGACAGGAATTGGTGGGGTGAGGGTTATTTTAATAAAAGCAGGAAGTAAATATTTTAGTCTTTGTGAGCTACATAGACTGTGTTCTGACAGCTCAACTTTACTTTCAGAAGAGAAAAACAGCCGTACATCAGTAAATAAATGGGTGTGCCTTTTCCTAATAAAACTAATTACACAACTAGATTAGATTCAACCCAAGGGCCATACTTAACCAGCTGCCTAATTAAAACAGGAGAACCCTCTATTATGTTTAACATGAGTTTCCATGGAACCAGAATTCCTCTTAAATGCTTTGTAGACTGTCATCCTGCAGTTCTACGCATCTCTAAAATTAACTATAATAAAATAAGGTAAAGTTTAAAGAGGACCATTGTTTGATTTGGAACATCCCTAAGGGCATACGAACAGATCTCAGGCACAATGATTCACCAGCAAATCTTGATGACCAGATGCCTGCCCATACATTGCAGCTAAGTTTCACTCCCATATTTCACCCTCTCATAGAATGTTTATGAAGGACCTCCAGACCATATCATCCCAAAGGTAAGTTTGAGTTAGCAAACAAAACAGTGTGTAGAAATATCAAAACAGAAATATTCAAAGAAACACATAGATCTTAGCAATGCCTCTAAGGGCTGACCTGGGGAAATCCCAGCCTAGAACATTCTTGACATCGCTCCACTACCATTACAGCCCACCTCAGAACTCATTTATCAACTCACTTTGCTAATTTGCTTAATGGATGGTTTGTATTGTCTTTTGGATTCAAATATGTTGCTTGAACCTCAGGAGATCATGGCAAGGCAAAGAGAGAAAGACAAAAGAAAAGCCAGAAAGACAACAGAAAATGGCAGCTTCTGCTGAGACTCTGCATGCTGACACAACTCTGTATGGCAATGGAAATACTCACTGCTCTATGCTGTCCATCACAGTGGGTGCCAGCCACACATAGCTCCTGAGCACTTGAATTTTGTCTTGTACCTAGGAAACTGAATTCATTTTGTGTGATTTTTATTTGCTAGATCTGGCTAGTAGTGATTGTATTAGACACTACAGGTCTTAAAGGGAGAGATACTTGAATCAAGTAAGTACAATATCACACTCATGCTATGTGCTAGAATGAGCATGGGTGCCTGGCACTCTCAGTGAAACTGGAGAAGCTGGCTTCTAGCTTGAGAGAAGAAGACGAATACTCTATTCACCCCCCTTCTTCTCACTGGAAACCATTCTACAGAGCCTTCCTGGCAGCCTATCCTTTTGTCAACATGGCCTGGGAAGATTGATTCCTTACACAACTGCGATACATCTTGGAGAAAGCTGAACATCACCCTCCCCTGCTGAAACTGGCTGGAGTTCAGCTAGCCCAACTGACAGCTCAGGACATGCAAGCTATCAAACGGAGACTGGTTGAAGCCAGTGCAATTCAGGAGCCGGTCAGAAGCGTTGGTGAGAAGATAAAGTCAGCTCTGAAGAAAGCTGTGGGAGGTGTTGCCTTATCCCTCTCTACTGGCCTTTCTGTGGGTGTATTCTTCCTGCAGTTTCTTGACTGGTGGTACTCTTCTGAGAACCAAGAGGCCATCAAATCACTTACTGCCCTGCCTACTCCACCGCCACCCGTACACCTATACTACAATTCTGATTCTCCCCTCTTACCCAAAATGAAAACAGTGTGCCCACTGTGTTGTAAAACTCTGGTGAATTATATGGTTCTTGTCACCTCTGGCTATGTATTCTGTTACTGTTGTGTGTTTAATTATGTGAGGAGTCACCAAGCCTGTCCCATTACAGGGTCTCCAACAGAAGTCCAGCATCTAATTAAACTCTACTCTCCAGAGAACTGAAAGAGATTAGTGCATTATCTCACCGCTGAAGTTCTATACTCTAAGGCCACATGACGGTTTTAGTATGGCAGACAACAATGATACTTCCCTGATTCATAACTACATTAACTTTAGGAGTTATATGGGTTTCTTTAAAAGGATATATCCATTCGATCCTAACTTTTTGGTTTGTTCTCTACCAAGCTGGTTAAGCAGGAGAATCAGGATTATACGTGGTGTGAGGTTCAATGTGGAGGTGAGTTATAAAAGACCACCTCACTTAAGAGTAAGGTTTTAAGTTGGATGTGGTAGTATAGTATCAACACTATGGAGATGGAGGCAGGATTTTGAGTTCAAGGCCACTATAGGGAGACTGTCAAAAGTAAAATGAAAGTGAGAGACTGATTAAGAGGGATAAAATAGCACAGGAAACCTCAGGTTAGACCTTAAAAAGCAAGTGGTTTGGGAAGCAGGCCTTCTCTTTAGAAAACATTTCTCTACTTTTGAATTAGACGCTTTATCAGACATGGACTTTCTCTTTATAGAAATGCTTTAGAGAAAAGCCCCTTCCATCTATCATGACTTACTAACATCTACCACAATGTATCAGCATTTGAAGATTTCCTTGATGATCCATACCTGTCTGTCTGTCTGTCTGTCTGTCTGTCTGTCTGTCTTAGGATAGGGTTTGATTATAGGGAGGAGTCTGGAAATTTCAATATGAACGAAAACTAGCAAGCAATGGTGAGATGCAGTAAAATACTTACCTAATGTCTACCTGGTGCCTACCGAGTGGCTATTTAATGAGAGGCAGAAGCTCTCTGCTTGCTCTTAGGAGTTTGCTCAGCTGGCAGGTTGCTCAGTTGATGTGAATCATGCTAGTTATTATGAAAGTTTCTATGAAACATTTAAGTCAATTTTAACAATACATGATTCTGGGAAAGAATTGTCCCATGCTGTCATGATTATGTGGAAACACAAAAGATTACTTCAGGGGTTTAAATAAATCACCATTCAGATCACCATTGGGGGGAGAACTAAAGTAGAAAAAAAATGAGCAATTTGGGAAAGTCGCAGAAAACAAAAACTCAAAGAAGAGGAGGGGTTAGCTATATACGGAAGGTAATTCAGGCATCAACAAAGGGTAAATAGTATGAGATAATAGCATGGCTGACCCAGAGAGTGTGAGGGGAAATAAGCCAGACTCCCAAAGCATTCCAAGCCATGAAAAGGATTTAGGTGTTTAGCCTAAAGGCAGTATTCTAAGCAAAGAGGGATTAACAATTTGAGGATGAATGAAGTCACTGAATTCGATTTTGAAAAACTGCCCTCATCACAGGGTTTAATACACTCTGAATGATGCTAAGAGACAGTAAAGTGAGATCAGTAAATTCTCTAGGTAAATGGTCCAGATGAAAAATGATGGCATTTAACTCAAACCCAGGCAGAAGTGTGGGTCATTTAGAAAGTAAATTGGTAAACCTTGGGGAGAAATGGGGAATGGGGAATAAGAATGAAGGATCCTGTTTCAAGGAGAGAATCCAACTGAACATCATGATAGATAAAGTTCAACATAGAAAGAGTAGCATTTTGTGTAAGAGAGCTAGTCTAGACTTCAAAATGAGCTTGAGCACTGAGGGACACCTCAACGGTCTGTGGAGCAGGAAGTTTATAGGACAGGCATGAATGGAGTGGTCTTTAGATAATAGACTACTTCTGTCCCCATAAGATCTTAAAAAGATCTGTAAGTTTCTGAGATGTTTAATTCTCTTCCCCTAAAGTATTTTTTATTGGAGAAGCCTGTTACCTTCAAAGTTGAAAAGAAGTCTCATCGATTTTATATAACCTGCTCTTTGTAGATTCTTTTCATTTCTTCACTTGTCTTCTCCCTGTTTCGTCAGTGGAGGATTCTATTCTCCCTTTTGCCCATGCTGTCAGCTCTGCCTGGCATGAAGGCACAAGCCTGTAACCTCAGCAAGGGAGAGAGGCAAGAGAAGTAGAAGTTCAAGGTAGTCAGTAGTTAGATAGCAAGTTCAAAAAAAGCCAGGGCTATGTAAGACTTCCTCAAAAAACACAGACAACTTCAGCAAACACAGTCTTCCCACTGGTCTGCAGACTAGTGGCAAAATAGAAAATGGAAAAGGGGTGGGCATGGTGACTCCGATCAGCAACTCTTTGACTGGCCCTGGATACGCAGTGGTAACAATACAACACTGAGAATACAATACCCACTTACCCTCCATACAGTAAATAATAGCGTTGGCTGTCACTGGATTTCTTGGAAAGATGTACACACTGTTTCAAGATCTTAAAGGAGCTAATATAAACCTAATAAGAATATAAACAAATTATCATTCAACAATTCCAACCCTAGACATTGTATTCTTTTGTTTTTTTTCAACATAACATTTATATTTACTCTCTGGGAATTTTACAACATCAACTGATTATGCTCACTTCTCAGTCCTTCCATGTCCTCTCCATAACCCTTGTGACCCCCAAAAAGTAAAAATAAAATAAGAATAAAAATCAGGAAAAAAAAAAAAGAACCCACATCTCCAATCTGTGTTATCTAACTACTCATAGGAGCAGCATCAAACTCTCAATGGTCAGCCTCTTAAACTGAGACCTTCTCTTCCAGCAACCCTGCCAGAAGGCATCATTTGTGGAGAGCCAGCTGGGCTCTCAGCATCCCTGTCACTCATTTTAAGAGTCTCAAAGAAACCAAAAAAAAAAAAAAAAGAATTCTCTTTGATGGCTTCCTGTCTAAGCTGTCATTGGGGGAAATGGGGGGGGGGGGGATTGTCATTGAAGCCTCCACAACCCTCCCTCTCAACTGTGAATCTGTAGTCATCAATATCACAGCAAAAGTTGCCTCCTTGCTCTTTCCAGTCACCAAGAACATGGATCATCAGCCTCCATGGGGTTTCTGGCTCAGTACATACACACTTCTCCCAGCTGTGGTAGGACTGTAGACCCAGGAAAGGCCCTTGGAGACAGCCCAAACCACCAACATTGCCATGGCCCAGGTGGCAGCACAGGCCACTCAGATCACTATGGCTCCTGGTCGTAGCATGGCCCACAGACATCAACATAGCTTCAGCACAGACCACAGACATCTGCTTGGCCCTTGGTTGGTAACACTGGCCACAGATACCAACGGGGCTTCCAGCAAATTAGTGTGCAACCTGGCTGACTTCCACGGCACCCGCTTAAGACATAGTATTTTTCATGGTCCTTATGAGTGTCAAGTACCTTTCCCTTCCCTTCCTACCCAGAGGCAGCCTGAAGGCATCTGGCTTGTGCCTTCCAGACAGGCTTTTCCTACTTTCATAAGTACAAACAGCATTTATACAGCCTCAGTGGTTTAGTTATGCAAATGCTGTTCTATAGATGTAATCATTATGAAGCTTGCTTTTCTCTTCCTCCTTTCCTTATGAGACCTGTATCTCTAAACACATATATGCACATTAATTTTCCAGCACCTAATTGAAGTATGTCTTCTCTTTTCCACATTTATTTACTTGCACTTTTAGTACATGAAAACATAGCAATAGGTATACATTAGCCATATTCCATATATAGGTACAAGAAGATCCAGATCAACCCAGATCTCTCTGGATGAGAATGACAACTGTCAACAGACTTCGTAGGAGAAGCCTTGACACTTAGCAGGCATAGAGTCATTTTAACATCTTTGTAAATACTTTTCCACCTTTCAAAAATTGCAAATGAGTACTAGCCAGCATTCATTTTCATCCCCTCCCCACATCTTTTAAATTGAATATCTTTTAAATTTTATTGTATACTTTACCTACTTTTTCAACTTCTTCTTTAATTCCTATCTTGCTTAATTCACAGTCATTTTCTCAAGATTTGCCATAAGCTCTAGGTATCTCCAATGGTATAACTAGCACAAAATATATAAAATATATTATCAAATTGAAAATAAACATAGATAAAATAATCAAGAGTTTCTGATCACACTAGATGATAATGAGACTTTAAGTGATGTTTAAATTTGTATATTTTATTACAATGTTTTAGGAATATTGCTTTTCTTGTCACTCACATTTCAGTAAAGCTTTTTTTTTTTTCTTTCCTCAAACTACTAATGAGCAGATCCAGCTCAGGCTGCCATCACCGAGCAACTATCTACATTGTTCTCATTCCTGGAGACCAGTTCCCCTTCCTTCCTGTTTGGGTAGGTGGGTAAGTGTTGAATTCATACCACATACATACACACACACACACACACACACACACACACACACACACATGCATGTACACATGCACGAATGCACGCATGCACGCACGCACAGCTTTGTTCTAAGCTACCTGGTACCATTCGCTATTCATATTTATAATAGAGTCCCATGGTACCTGCTCCACTCCCTTACCTGCCCTGAATTTTGTGCTGTGTGAAATCTATCACCAGGACTCCTTGGACCTGGCTTCCTACTAAGGTCAACCTCTGGAGCCCTGGTAGGAGATGAGAAGGATGGAAGGGAGTAAGGCTGGATATACACTACTCTGTTCCCCTATGCAAGATCACCCCAGTCTTGCCCCATCAACTAGGCTGAAGGTCATTATGATTTTTAATGTCCTCACTCCATTCTTCTCTCTGCTTCCTAGCCTTTCCCTTGCTGAAACCACTGGCCATGGTCTCAGAGCCTGAGAGCCTTGGGTTCCTGCACAAGGTCTTGCACTTCCCCAACAACCTGGTCATTATGCCTTTATAGTCAGCCTTTAGATTGATAGGTCTTCCTTGTGGTAAGCTTAACTTGCTACAAGTAGCTGCTAGTGACTGTTATAGGAATGTGCCATTAGTTTCCCATTGGGAATCTGACAGATTCTTAGAAATCCTTAGAAGGTTGTTTGCATTTTGAGACCATACCCCAGGGACAAATCTATTTTAACTCTTTTTATATCTCTTTACATTTGGTTAACTCCAACCCTTATCTTTTACAAGCATCAAAAGAAGTGCTGACCTCAGCATTAGTAAGTCACAGGTTGGACAGTCTCCAAATGAGTCCTCTTTCATGACCTGCCATTTTAGGAGAACCTTTCTCCCTGCTTTGTTACCCAGTCATCTGGATCCTAATCCTCTGACCTAAGTTACAAACCTCTTCTCCCAAACTCCTCTTTTTAAAATCATGATGTCCTTTGTAAGAGTTCTCTGTTTTTAACATAAACAAATTTATGGAATTTATTTTATGGTTTCTGGATTTTATATCTCATTTAAGGGACTTCTCTATTCTGGGTTCATAAAGATACTTTTATGTTTATTTACTTGAGAATGACTTCAAGGGATTTTTTTAAGAGTTTCATAAACATATATTGAAGAGATCTGAATCTCTATAGGCAGAGTATCCATCTCACACTAGAGTGAGATACAGGCAAACTGTCACATACAAGGATTTTGATCACCAACTTTTCTTGATGTTTGGTACTTTTAGAGCTAGTTACTTAATGAAGTGTTCCTAAAAGGTATAAGAAAGCACTAGTGAAATCCCTTCCCCAGGCCCTGACAACCACTATTGCTAGGAATTCAACCTCTGTCTCTGTATAGCAATTAGAGTGAGTGGTATTTATCCTTTCCCACCTGGCTTCTGTTACTTAGAATAGTGTCTTCCAGGTTCATTTGTGCTTTTTTGTCCTTTTCAAATTACTAATTGCTGCTATGTAAGTATCCTAATAGTTATTTATTCTTTCTACCTTCTAAAAAATAGTTTTGTATTGCATATATATATATACATATATATATTCATGTTATAAATATCAAAAAAGTGTGCCTCTTTACAATCTTTGTATGTCTTGCTGCACTCATCTGATCAGAAGGAGCAAATGGATATCCTTCTCTTTCTCATATTAATGGATGTATTTATAAAGTTATTCCATTTGTGTTCATACATATTAATATAATGACATTTTTTAGAATCATGCAAGAGTAAACATTTTCTCCATTATTTTTAGTTTTTTAAGCTTTTATGTTATGAACAAATAATGATACACCGTAAACACACTATTATATCTATATAAAATAACTTATGTATCTTTATATACTTTATATGCATATAAATTTGTATCTTTAGTTTTTATATATTTAGTATTTTCCATATTTCTTTTCATCTGTTATCTTAGTGCTTATATAAGTAAACTCTAAAATAGAGCTATCTCTACCTTCTGAATGGTGCCTTAGCAGGTATCAGTGGGTGTATGTTTTACTAGTATTGGTTGAGTAAGTTTATATACTAAATCTCTCTCCATCCCTCTCCCCCATCTCCAGTTGAGGCATTGTATTGGTTTCCTTTTGTTACCATAACAGATAATCACAAATTCAGTGACTTACAGAAATATAAGTTGATTACCTCTGAGGATTCTGAGGGTCAGAAATCTAGAGTGGAGAACTGGATAAACAAACCAATCCTCGAGTGAATTCCTCTTTAGAGTCTCTGGGGGAGAGTCACTTTCTTGTTCTCCACCTTCTGGAGGCCAGTCTTTCTCTATGAGCTCCATTCCAGTCCATGTTCTAAATCAACCTTGTCTGATAGAGTCCATATTATGTAGTGTCACTCACTCTGCTGACCTCGTCATCCACTTGTAGAGATGCTTGCAAATTCACTGGCCCATCTGTTCAGCCAAGATCATCTCCTTGCTTTAAGATGACTAGATTATACATCTTAATTCTCTCTACCATTTTAAGGTTCTCTCCATTTAACACCAACCATTTGTTTTAGCAATTATTCAGTCCATCTGGGAGGACATTGTTCTGCCTGTTGCAGGGACCAAAGATACAAGAGCACTAACTCTCACATGAAAGTTTTTCTTTCTCCTTTCTGAAACAAGTGGTGTAACTTAAAAATCATTGTTCCTTAAAGGTACAATAAAGCTTACAACAGTACAATACCATCCCTAAACTCTGACAAGGGCCATTTCTGTGAATTCAATTTCAGAATCTACATACTGATAAGATCATGTAGTTTTTCTGTTGGCATTCACCATAATAAAAGAAACACTAAAGATACTAAATATTAAAGATTAAATATCTCTTATGTAAGTTACATGATCAATTTATTCACTCAACAAATATTACTACATGCTTTTTGTGGCCAGAACTAGATATACAATATTCCAATTAAAGGATTAAAGTAAAGAGCCTCCTACTGTGCTATAATGAAACAAGAATAGATAAAACTTAGTAAATGATTTTTTAAAGACCATTTAGTATTTGTTTTTCTGAGTCTTGCTTGCATTACTAAGAATGGTGTGCTCCAGGTTCCTCCATGGTATCAGAAATGGTAGATTTTCCTTACTTAGTATGACTGAATAATATTCCTCTCTCTCTCTCTCTCTCTCTCTCTCTCTCTCTCTCTCTCTCTCTGTGTGTGTGTGTGTGTGTGTGTGTGTGTGTGTGTGTGTGTCTTTATCAATAGAATAATTTAGTTCATTACAGAGCACTGACTTGTATGATGACTTTAGAGCCTGTGGTTGTCTCAATTTTTGTACTTGGCCAACTGGAGACACAGCTCTGGAGAGCCACAATCTAAGTCTAAGCTGAAAGGAAAGAAGAGATCTGTTCTAGCTCAAAGATAAAGAGGGATGGAAAGAAGGAAGGAGAAAGGAAGGGGTAAAAAGAAAGGAAAGAAAAAATTAAAAAAAAAAAAGAGGAAAGAAGGGAAGAGAATGAATCCCCTCTTGGCCGCTTGTTATATTGAAATCATCAACATGCAACATCAAAGCCAAACCACCTTTGGGAGGGCAATCTACTTTCCTCAGCACACCAAATAACATGTTTATTATGCAGCCATGACCAGAATAATGTTTCACTAAATAGAAATATCTGTTCCCTCCTCATCCAAGTCAAGTGGACCCATCAAATTAACCATCATATGGTGGTTCCACTATGGTGGGTTGCCAGCCACAGTTTGGTTTCCCATTCCCTATCTGCCACAGTAGCTACACATGTCCTGATTCCCTGGGTATGTTCCTCTAAGAATAGATTTTAGAGCAAAATAATTGTTTACTGCTTCTGGTTTTAAACTAGTACAATCTTAGTTACCCCCACACAGTAACTATGGACATAAGTATCCCTCCAACTTTCATCATAAACACCAGATTTGTGTCATCTGTGCACACCCAAGAACCAACTGATTTTCACTTATTCATCTCTCTCATTTGAAGCTGGTCTGTTTGTTTGTTTGTTTGTTTGTTTGTTTGCTTGATTGATTGATTGATTGATTGCTCTAAAGAGATTCCTATTTTTTTTTCATCTTCATGTAAAACAAGCATAGGTTTCAATTTTCCCAAATAGTTTATGAATACATGCTGTGGAGATACTTTCTCATATGTTAAATATACATACAAGTAGAGTTAAGTATGGATTTTATATATGAGAGAAAGATATAATCCTTAAATCAGATTTATAAGGAGAGAAACAAGAGCAAAATCATTTCTGCGGTTAAATCCTGGTCCTGATTCTTCCTACCATCTGGCTTTGGAAGAACTCCCTAGTGCACTTGGAGGAGCTCATGTGCCCCGTGACTTGATGCAACAATCTTTCCTGTGTGATTCTCTGCAGCTGTAGCCAAGGGAGCCTCCAAATCTGCCTGCTCATGGGAATGCCAGAGAAGGAAACTCCCTCTGTGGCCTGGTCCCTTTGCTTTTTATGTGATCACATGAAGAAAAAAAAATTACTTAGATGGTAATTTTAAAATATCTAAAGGCATATTTACAAGGTATTTAAAGACTCTGCATTTAAGAAGGACTCAAAGCCTCTCAACAAAATTTTTATTTGCTTTTAAGCTTCATAATTTGCTTCAACTTTGCGAAAAGAATGGAACTTTTCATTAACTGCCTTAAAGGAAAATACTTCAGAAAGGTTAAGTACAGTCATAAAAACAGCCTCTTACATAAAGTTACAGTAGGATCCCAAGCTATGCTGGACAGCAACAAAGTATAAATTAAAGTCAGAGTGAAAATCACTTTAGCACCCATACAAGCTCCAAAATATAAGTGACTACATAATTCATTAACCAACTCTTGGGAATTAATTGGACCCATTGGATTGTTAATGCAATCTTAGAGCTAATGTGAAGTCCATCTGGGAACTGACTCTCTTTATTAATGTCAATGGCACAAAATTAAACTCATATTTGTTAGTATACTTTCTGCAAAGCCCTTCCCACATATAAACTGGGATCATTTTTGCCCTTTAAATCAAAGTGGAAAATTGATACCACTGGGCACCAAATATATCCATGTGACTATATGACGTATTCAAAAGTTTTTGTGGAAAGAGTCTCATCCACCCGGATTCATGGAGTACATTTTTCTTCTGTAATGGACAATGAGCTCCAGGTTCTCGTGTTAGAAGCATCAAAGTTAAAGAATGAAATCAAAGAAAAAGAACAACAAAAGTTTAGACTTTTAAAAAAATGAAATTTAAAATTCTATTTCAAAATTCAAGACTATTGGCTTATATTAATTAGATGGATTTAATCTAACTTTGATATTAACTTCTTAGATTTTTTTTCAGTGCCCATTTGTTTGGTTAGGGGTTTTTTTTTTTTTGTTTTGTTTTTTGACAGCAGATGGGAATAATCATGGATGAACTTCCATCCTTCTCTTTCTGGCCTAATTCTTTCCAAGCACACATCTGGGCCTGGAATGGGTTCTTTTATAGTTTTCTCAAGAGCATGTGATTAATACATTTCATGTGTTTAATTAAAGGCTTTTTCATAAATAGTGGTGACCTGTGTTTCTAAGATCACATGTCTAAAAGTCTAACACTGTGAAGTGATCAGATCACACTCTAAAACCAAGTTCACTAAATCAGATTGGTACTTAGAGCAAAAGGTAGGAAAGAGGAAATTGACTTATATAACCCACCACACAACAATATAACTCACAGGTCTACACAAGGCAATACATGGCCCATCAACTCTAAGAGAGCGTCTATCCCAACCTCTTTTTACAAGTGAGAGAAACAACACACAAAGAGACCGTATGATGTACCCAGGCTAGTACAGCTTGCTAATGACTGACCCAGGAAGGGAACACAGGTCTTCTAATCGGATTCTAAGTTTCTCTTATTATAGTCTCAATCATTGAATGAAAATACTAAAGTTGGAGTTACGGAAGACAATTTACTGAGTTAGTTGTAAGTTGAGTTACTTGCCCACTCTAAACAGAAGTTCACATCCAGTGAATGTCAGCCTAGGGTGATTGTAGGAAGGCTGACTTTATAACACAACATTTCTGTTTCTTCCTTGTTATATTCTTTCCATTTTACCCAATTCTACACCAAATCAGAAACATTTGTATAACATGGATTACCCCAAGAAGCCTGCCCAATAGACTAGAGTTATTACTGTTCAACAGGAAAATAAGAATAAAAGTCATCACGAAAGCAGATAATATTACTGAATACTTTTATTTTACAAATATATACTAATTGTCTTATGTCTGTTACTTTGTTCTTACAATAATCCTCTTGGGACAAAGGCCTGAACTGGCCTACCAGTGTCACCACTGAGAATGGTTTAAACCATCCTTCCATAATTAAGTAGCTTGAAAATAGAATTATCAGTGTTAAAGCCCAGGACCGCCTAGCTCAAAAGCCCTGTTCTTCCTTTATCCTACTCTTAGGAGCTACTACACTGCCAAACCAGAACAACATTTAAAACACTCACTGATTACAACCTCCATAACTTCAGGTTGTTGGGGCTTATTGAAAAAAAACACCTAAGTAAATGCTGAATCTTCCAAACCCAGGTATGGCATAAAGTGAGTAGCAATAGGTGCATTTAAGATTGTTGCCTTGCAAGGCTGTCTCTGGTAAAAGGAGGACTACAGTTGTTCTCAAAGGATTCAGGGATACACTCCCTTCTGAGTCAGTGGATTCAACTGAAAGGCAAGAGGACACCCAGCAGAGCCATTATAAACCAATGATTCACTGACCTTAGAAGCCCAGCTAGGGGGTGGCCAATAAAAACAACCCCCTTCAGTGTAAAAGATGGGCCATTTACTCCACACCCTGTTTGAAGAATACAGGGAACACAGAGATTTCTTTCTTAATTCTTAACACAGAACCTAAGCTAATTTCTTTCTTCCTTTTAAATGAATAAAACAGCATTAAGTAGCATAAATAAATGAAGTGTTGCCTTAAGAGACATCAGACATGCACATAAAATTATTTACAGTATTTTTTTCAGAAATTATCAACCTTGTCTTTTTTAATAGAGAAAAGGCTTGTTTGAAATATATGCTGAATTTAAATGTAATAAATAGAAGAAAGGCTTAAAAAAACTAGAATTAAGTGATACAAAAAATGTGTAAAATTAAGATGAAAATCTTGTGCTTCGCCTATTTTAAATACACTTGCCAAAAGCAATTATTAAAGCTGAATAAAAACAAAAAATAAGTTTGAAGGCCTCAGCGAAAGCATTGGAGAGTGATAAAGACAGCCAGGGGGTGACAGGAATAGACTCCAGAGAAGAGGCTCAGTCAAAGATGGATTCTGACAACTGGATCTCACACACACACACACACACACACACACACTTCCTTAAAGGGGGGGTGTTGAACCACATTGTTGAGGAGAAGTGGAAAGACTTCACTAGGTGGAAAGACACAGACCAGAGATGCATAACATACCTAGCAGAAGGAGATGGAGACATTTGCCATTTCTAAGCTTATCCATGTAGACTGTGAGTTTTAAGCCACGCAACAGGGGGCTGAGGATTCCGCTCAGTGAGTAGAGAGCCTCTTATGCAAACAGGAAAGTCTGAGTTCAGATTCCCATGACTAAATTTGCTGTCTTTTATTCTTTAGACATGGCGTTTTGTTATATAAATAATAGTGAGAATAGCATTGGAAGCATGTTTAAGATAATCACTATTTTGCAATTTCTGAGAATTTCTGCGAATACAGATTTATTGTGCTTGAATATCAAAGACTAACATGCCAAGAATTTGAAAAGACTGTGAAACTTGCTTTTTCACTGTGTGTTGTAATTCTAAAATGTATCATCATTACTCAATGAAAGTATCTTTAGAATTAAAGAAAGTAGGCATCTCTCCAAAAGTAAGATAGAAAGTGACAGAAGATACCAGACATCAACCTCTGTCTTCTACCTGTATACACATTTGTACATATATGCACATATTTGTAACACACACCAAGAAGGGGAAGCAGAGAGAGAGGAACAGACACAGAGACATAGAATGAAAATAGCATTGTATGTTGGAGAACCCTGCTGTTATAGTAGCAGTCTCCCTTGTCTGGATAGCTCTCTGAGCTCAGCTCAAAATGGAGGATTCCCTTTCTCAACCGGACTTCCCTTTCTCTGCCTGACCTTGTCTGGAGAATATCCCTGAGCATGGGTATCCAGTCTTATCTGAAATAATCTTGTTCAGAACTCTCTTCATAACTCAAAAAACAAGTCCCACTATGACTTCTTGCCCATATGATAATTAGGAACTGTATTGTAAGCAATCAACCCTTCCTGCCTGTATGATAAGTAGGCACTATGTTATGGCCAATGAGCCCTTTCCAACCACACCCCTAAAAGCCCTTATATACTCTATCCGTCTCACTGCAGCATCTCCAGTAATACTTTCATCATACTCACTGCTGTCTGAACCCTGTTTGCAGCTTCCGCTCCCTTTGTCCTCACATGATGGTGGCTAACAACACCCTAGGAGACAGGAGATGCACAACTGTAGTTGAGATGAACAAGAGACAGAGTTTTTGCTAACTGCTTAGCCCCTCCCCTTACACCATTTTCCATATCCTTTATCAAACGTCTCTGGACCCTGAAGCCTATTGAAGGATCCCCAGCTCACCTTAAAACACAGTTTTAAAAGCACAAATACAGTTATTCTTTTCACAAATATTTTATACTTTCCTTCCAGGGGCATGGAAAATACAGTAACAAAGTCAAGCCTTTAGCTTCCTGGAATTTATATTCTGACAAGATACAGAACTATGAAAAAAAATCAATAGTCAATCTTTTTTTTTCTGTGATTTAGCTGTGTCCTCAAAATCCTATGTGATGAAAATTTAATCTCCATATATTTGTGCTAATGGTATTAGATGTAAGGGCTTTTCAAGGAAATTGGGATTAGATGAGTACAGGAAGATAGAGCTCTTAAAGCCACATCAGCATCTTTACAAGGATGGACAAGAGCCCTTAGAGAACACTTTTGCCCTCCCTCACCATGTGATACCTTCCATGCTGTTATATTGATTAAGCAAGGCCCTCACCCGATACCAGCAACTTGATACAGGACTTTACAGCCTTTCCAGAACCATGACTTTAATCTAGAAACTTAAATTGAATGAAGTTTAGCCTATATTGTTTAGCTATCTCTATACAGAGTATAAGTTTAGCCTAAAAATTCCTTTATGTGCATAAAGCTGTAACCTTCATTTAATGTATAAACAGACCATTACCTACTATTAATAGGAAGTAAGTGAAGCACATGTAACCAACTGGCTAAACCTTGTTAAAATAACCAGTCAGACTGTCTCTGCATCTCTCTCCCATTTTCTGACCGTTGCTCCCTTTTCTCTTTGGGTGGTATGTCCTGTGAGGAAAAGAGTATTCTGAATTATTTTTGGACCAGACTACTGCCTAGTTCCAGAATTTCAAGCAAAGCCAATTAAAATCTGCAAGATCAAGTTAGATGGAATTTTGTCTTTTAGCAGAAAGCAATCCTTTGTTGTTTACAAATCCCTGAACTTGTGGTATTCAGGGATAAAAACAGAAAATAACTAATACAGGAAGTTTAGTCAGTAGAGTATTAACACACTGAACTGAATATCCATGGAAGAAATCTTAACATGACAGAACATTAATCTGATGTTGTTTAATGGGGCTTATGACCTATATCTCTTTCAGGTTCTTTCTCTTATTTACTCTATACTATTTAGGAACCAAACTTACCATGGACACTGTAGAGAACCCTTGGAGTACACAGTGGAGAGTAATGCACAGAAATTCCTGCATCAGAGAGCTCAGAGCCTTGGAGAGGAAGAGGGACATGTAAAGTACCCTATCTACCCATGAAACTGAATTTGTTTTATAAATTACCAGGATTAAACTTTGTCTAGCTTCTTGTTGACAGGCTGTTATTTTTTATCATAATACATCTCACATTAGAAAACATCTGAGTAAAGTCAGTAAATTTAAATAAATTTCAGCATGTTAATTACTTGAGTCAATTTTGAAAGATCTCATTATTTCAGACATACGGAAGGTGAACGTGTCAGACTCCAGGGTAAGACTCAGACACCTGTAGTTGTTAAACTCCTGTGGCTCTTCCAGCCTTGAAGCCACTCATGTTTCAGGATTCCCCCTGTCCGATCACATTAGGGCAGTGGGAGGCCTGTGATTGGACAGGAGAAAGAGGTGGTGCTAAGAGTTACAGAGAAGAGAGAGCATGGCAGAGTAGGAGGAAAAGAACCATGGCTGCAGACGGGTGTGTGGTGTTTTCCAGCCACAAGTAGCTATGATTTCACAAGGTTAGAAATATTGGGATAATGCTTTTATCATTATCAATTGACTCTCAACTTACTGTATTGCATCTTGTAAATTGTGATATTATTGATACATAAATCTGATTGGTTAACTAAGCATTAAGAGACTTGATTCTACCGGGGTACTGGGTATTGTGATGTGATGGCTGATCATGGGGTGCGTGGAAGCAAGGGGTACCCACACACACACACAAACCCCCACCAGAGAGATGGCCCAGCGGGAGCCCTGTGGTCTGGCGTGATCGGAGAGTTGGCAGGTCAGAAGGAGCACGCGCGAGCATAGTCCAGACCCCGAGAGTTAGTGGGTTCATTTTTTTAGTATTTCTCAGAACACATTCACGTGGGGAATGTTTGTATATCTTAATTTAGTTCATATTAACTCTAAAGTGTATGCTATGTTACATCACATTTAATATCTAATGGTCTTCTAATTCACATGCCGTCTCTGCTACAGAAAATATATCCATGTTCATTGCCAAATACAAATCCTGAGTTACACAGCTAGACTATAAATCTGACCATTTCAGATAACCTCAAGGAAAAAGGAAGCTAGGTTTTTATCTACATGTTTAATGTGTTTAATATTTATTTCATGTACGTCTCAAACTTCAGTATAATTCATCCATGATTCAGACTTCAATATAATTGTATGTGAAGTTAAATGACCACATGTATATAAGCATGTCATTAATGAAAGTCACCCCTCACCCATAGCTATGATATACATGCTAGTATTGATTACTTTTCTAATTCTGTGATAAAACACTATGACCAAGGCAACTTACAGAAGAGTTTATCTGGGCTTTCAGTTTCAGAAAGTTAGGGTCTGTAGTGGCAAGGATAGAGTGGCCACAGGCAGCAGACATGATGGCTGGATCTGGAGGCTGAGAGCTGAGGGGACAAATCCTGAACCACAAGCAGGAAGTGGGAAATTTTTTAAAAGGAGGCCAGGGACAGCATGTGGGTTAAAAAAAAACTCAGAGCATCCCCCAAGTGACATCCTTCCTCAAGCAAGGCCATGCCTCCTAAATCTGCCCAAACAACACCATCTGAAGACAAAGAATTCAAATACTGGAGAATACTTGGGAGATCCAACTCAAACCACCACACTACCCAGAGCAAACTGCTGACCTCATACTCCACTCGTATTTTCATGTCACAGTATTTACAAAACACCGTATATGGCCATGGACAAGATTTAGAAGTCAGGCAACCTCTCTGAGCTTTGTGAATGAAATATAAAATGTCTTATTGATACCAGATAGGCAAAGAAAAGAACATGGAGACCTAAGTTTGCCTAAGTTATTTTCCTCTTTGATTATGAGAATCTCTTGGGCTCTGATATTTAGAAGTTGGTCAACTGGCCTCCAGAACTAAAGGCTAGCCATCCTGTTCCAAGAAAATTGAATTCCAATTATAGTATTCATGTGCATCATTTTTATTGGATATTTTCTTTTTTTTTACATTTCAAATGTTATCTCCTTTCCCGGTAACCCCCACCCCCCCACCCTGCTTCTATGAGGGTGTTCCACAACCCACCTGCTCCTGCCTCCTCCCCCTGGCATTCCCCTACACTGGGGCATCAAGCCTTCACAGTACCAAGGGCCTCTCCCCTCCCATTGATGCCCAACAAGACCATCCTCTGTTACATATGTGTCTGGAGCCATGGGTCCCTCCGTGTCTACTCTTTGGTTGGTGGCTTAGTCCCTGGGAGATCTGCGGGGGTCTGGTTGGTTGATATTGTTCTTCTTCCTTGTAAACCCCTTCATCTCCTTCAATCCTTTCTCTAACTCTTCCATTGGGGACCCTGTGAATAGTCCAATGTTTGTCTGTGAGCATCTGCCTTTGTATATGTCAGGCTCTGGAAGAACCTCTCAGGAGACAGTTTCATTTTTTTTTTTTTTTAAGAAGGTAAGATCCTGCTATTTATTTTGCTCGTTATTTAAGGTTTCTTTGCTTTCAGTTTTCCCACAGCAGAGTTCTTGCAGTTAAACTCACAAATAAACTCCCATTTTTATATTAATCACTCAGAAATAAAACTATGAGGGGCAAATTTGCAGTAGTGAAGCAGTCTCCACAAAGCAGAAGCTATATAGAAGAATTTTCTTAGAGGCCATGAGTAGGCAAATTGAGGGGAACCTACCTGTTTCTACTTAGGCAATGATTTAGAAAAACAAAACACAAAAACAAACAAAATTTAGCAAAAATAACCTCAAAGATTTATTCTTCTCTAAGGCAGTGGTTCTCAACCTTCCCAATGTGTCTGCCCTTTTATACAGTTCCTCATGTTGTGGTGACTCCAACCATAAAATTATTTTTGTTGAATGGATAAGATCAAAAATTTAGGTGACAGCAGATGCTGGTGAGGATGTGGAGAAAGAGGAACACTCTCCTCCATTGCTGGTGGGATTGCAAGCTTGTACAACCACTCTGGAAATCAGTCTGCGTTATCTCAGAAAATTGGACATATTACTACCAGAGGATCCAGCAATACCTCTCCTGGGCATATATATACCCAGAAGATGTTCCAACTAGTAACAAGGACACATGCTCCACTATGTTCATAGCAGCCTTACTTATAATAGCCAGAAGCTGGAAAGAACCCAGATGTCCCTCAACAGAGGAATGGATACAGAAAATGTGGTACATTTACACAATGGAGTACTATTCTGCTATTTAAAAAATGAATTTAGCCAGGAGTGGTGGAGCACACCTTTAATCCCAGCACTCAGGAGGCAGAGGCAGGCGGATTTCTGTGTTCGAGGCCAGCCTGGTCTACAGAGTGAGTTCCAGGACAGCCAGGACACACAGAGAAACCCTGTCTCGAAAAACCAAAGGAAAAAAAAATGAATTTATGAAATTCTTGGGCAAATGGATGAATCTGGAGGACATAATCCTTAGTGAGGTAACCCAATCACAAAAGAAGTCATTGAATATGAGCTCACTGATAAATGGATATTAGCCCAGAAACTTAGAATACCCAAGAAACAATCTGCAAAACACAAGAAAATCAAGAAGGAAGACCAGCGTGTGGATACTTCATTCCTCCTTTGAATAGGAAACAAAATACCCATGAAAGGAGTTACAGAGACGAAGTTTAGAGCTAAGATGAAAGGATGGACCATACAGAGACTAACCCACCAAGGATCCACCCCATAATCAGTCACTAAACTCAGACACTATTGCATAGGACAGCAAGTGTTTACTGAAGGGACCCTGATATAGCTGACTCCCACAGAAGTGGATGCTCACAGTCATCCATAAGAGGGAGCATGGGGCCCACATTGGAGAAGCTAGAGATAGAACCCCAGGAGCTGAAGAGGTCTGCAACCCTAGAAGAGGAACAACAATNAAATTAAGAAAATATCTAATAAAAAATTGAAAAAAATTATTTTTGTTATCACTTCATAATTGTAATTTTGCTACTGTTGTGAATCCCTTTTATTCTCAACATCGTTCAAATAAAATCAGGGGAGTAGAAAAAAATCAAGACATATCTTAAGAAAAATGAAGAGGGCAGTTTAACTCAAGCAGAGAGACTGTTGAGAGAGTACTTTAGAACAAGAAGTGAATGTGCCGTTGTACAAGGCCTTGAATGCTCGCATCCGAGGGCTAAGAGCCACCCCCAGCAAAGGGCATGTAGTTCAGGAAAATCATCTGATAATACACACAAACTGATTCCAAGATGACAGGAAAGAACAGACGGAGCTCCTGGGGAGGACATGGTCACCAACTTGTCCAAGACAACTCAACAGAGGCACCATGTAGGAAACCTTGAGAGAAGGGGTGGGAAACAGGACTGAGAATAGGGATCCTGTGACCTTTGTACCAGTCAGTATTCCCCACCCAAGCTCCATGTCACAGGCACTTTCCACATACACTGGACATTTGCCCAAAATCAAAACTTATTATAGATATTAATGTTTTCTTTCTAGCAAATTCCAGGGCATTGGAGTTACCCTAAGCTTCAACAATTTCGTTATTTCCTTCTCAAATATAAAGCAGACCTGTTGATAAAAACTACTCATTCCACATAAACCTTCCATAATTGATTTATTCCTACTTGTGAAAGTCATTTAATTGGGAATTATTATTTATAAAAGAGTAAAATAAAAAAGTGAGTGGCCCAAAGTCATCCAACCATGCGCCAAAGGCAGCACCAGACCTAGGATTAAATGCTCAGCTCAAATTGGACTTGGTGGGTTCTTTTCTTTTCTTCTTTTCTCTCTTTTCTTTGTCTTTATTTTGTTAAGGTTATAATTACATAATCTCCCTTATCCCTTTTCTCTAAACCAGTGGTTCTTAATTTTCCTAATACTTAGACCCTTTAATACAGTGGTGACTGCAACCATAAAATTACTTTTGTTGCTACTTTGAAACTATAATTTTGATACTGCTTTCAATTATAATGTAAATATTTTTTAAATAAAGGTCTTCCAAAGGGGTCATGACATACAGGTTGATAAATACTATTCTAAACATTTTCATATACTCCTTTCTCTTTTTCAAATCCATGGCCTCTCTTTTTCATTAATTGTTAAGCATACATATCCCTAAATACAATTTGTTCATATTAATTTTATATATATATATTTCAAATTAAATAAATACATCCTACTCAATCTGTATAATATTGCTTTGAAGGAGAGGGAATTGTTTGTGTAGCCCTGGTTGTCCTATAATTAGACATATAGACTAGATAGACTAGACTGGCCTCAAACTCAAGAGATCCACCTGCTTTTGCCTCTATTGGGATTAAAGGTGTGCACCACCACACCTGGTCCTATATGCATTCTTTATAGTTCTTTCCCATCTGACCCCCATCAGTTATATAATTTGCATCAGACAATGAGATGTTAGCAAAAGAGATTTAGAAAGATCTAATTATCATGGGAACATATTGGGATGGCATACATGAAAAAATAATTGCAGGAATATATGAGCACCACAGAGAGGAGAGCTGAGTCACTCCAGAGGACATTAGCCCAGCACAACCTATAACTAGCCACTATGTATTATCCCAGGGACAATCAGCAGATAGTTTCTCTCAGCTGACCACAGAATCATGAGAAGTCTGCCTGAGACAAGAACCATTCAGACAACACATAGACTCAGGAACAACAGATTTAAATGGCTGGGTCTGTTTGCATTCCTACAAATAAAGAATTTGGTTACATTTCATTGTGTGACAATAGATAAAAGAAACACAAAGTATGAATATTCTCAATATTTCAAGGGAGAGTTGTAAACCTAAAATACCCAGAAAAATTATCAGTTGAGATCAAAGGTGTGGCAGTTTAAATATGCTTGGTCCAGGGAATAGCAAAGTGCAGCCTTGTTAGAGTAGATGTGGCCAAGTTTGAGGAAGTCTATCACTGTGAGACCCTCCTCCTAACCACATAGGAGCCAGTCTTCTCTTGTCAGCCATCAGATGAAGATGTAGAACTTTCAACAACTCCTGCGCCATGTCTGCTTGGACCCTACCATGCTCCCACCTTGATAATGGACTGAACCTCTGAATCTGGAAGCCAGCCCCAATTAAATGTAGTCCTCATAAGAATTGTCTTGGTCATGGGGTCTGATCACAGCAGTAAAACCCTAATGAAGACAAAGGGCAAAGAAAAAAACCTTTCATAAATGTAAGAATACACATTCCCTTTTCATGGACCTCTTTCTCCACAAGAAATTACTTGAGAGTGTTTTATTAGAGAGATTGTTTCAAAACAAAGATGAAAAAGATACTGCATATAGAAAACACTAGATACAATGCAGAATCTTCCAGAATAGAAGCCATGCAGTAGGTCAAGGGTAATAGCAAATGCATGTAGCCTGTCACCTATAATAAACAAATATAAAACAGAGCTATGAAAAAGCTGCACGGAATACCGTGCACCCAGGCTGGACACATCCTTGGTGGCTTCCTCAGACAACAGTTAAAATAGGCGTATAGAAGCTAAAAGCCAATCCACAGCATTCTTTGCTATTTATAACCAGCTTTCTCCTAACCTAGTGGGATGGGAAGCACTGTTAGTTATAATTTTAAATCTGTAGTTCATATTTAAAAAAATGTTTCTGCCAGCTCTATTCTTACTTATCCATTGTGGCTTCTTCCAGAAAACATGCCATTTGGGTGAAAAACTGCAGTCTCAAAAGATTTATTAAAACTAAGTTTTATCAAAACCAGGAATATATAGTCATTAAGAATTGCATCAAATAATGTTGCTATAAAGATAGTATAAACATATTTATTTTAAATCTTAAAAGAAACTGTACATAGTTTTTACCTTGGCTATCCAGAGAGAAAACAGACAAGTGTCATAAGTTAATATTTAATAAAACCTATGATCTCAAGAACTATATATGTGGTGGCTTGAATAAGTCTGGCCTATATAAACTCATATGTTTGAATACTTGGCTCCTAGTCAGTAGAGTTGGGAAGGATTATGAGGTGTAACTTTGGTAGAGAAAGTATGACTTTGGTGGGATTTGAGTCTTCAAAGACACACACACCAGACCCAGTCTGTCTGTCTCTCCGTATGTATGTATGCACACATGCCTGTCTCTATCTCTGTTTCTCTGTCTCTCTGTCTCTCTCTGCCTGCTCCCTGTAGACTCGGGTGCAGAGCTCTCGATATGATAATGGACTAGCACTCTGAAACTGTAAGCAAGCCCACAATTAAATGCTTTCTTCTATGAGTTGCCTCAGTCATGGTATCTCTTCACAGCAATAGAACTCTAAGGAAGGCAGCATAAAAATACATGTTTATTTCTTCTCCGTTACAATATCAAATCTACATCTGTCTTGTCAGCCTAAGCTACTCTATTAAAAAGCTGCCTCACACCTCCTCCGCAGCTGTTCTTTCTCTTCTCTCTCCACAGCCACACATATTTAGAATCATTCACAGACTCAATGTCTCGCTCCCAACTTATCTTCCCAATGTTTAAATTTGCTTGCATTTCATTACTCAATCAACTCATCCTTGCAAATATGAAGACAGGAAAGTTTCTAAACCCAATGTATATTTTTCAGTACCTTCCGTATTTCAACTCAACTCATAGGCTACACTCACCACCTGAGTCAGCCCCTCATTCCGGTAACCCTTTCCCCATGTTTTCAAGATTCTCAGCCTTTCTGTTTCCCTTGCAGAAACATTCTCATCTGACAGGTTCCTACCAGTATTTTTGAGTACTACAAATCCAAGTAGCCCTTGTGCACAATCTCCTTCAGACATATACTGGATGATAGGGAACCCCAAATTGATCTCATGACATTTGATTCTGTTTTCTAACTGTGTGCCAAGGTTTGGAAGCCAGATAAGTGTCAACTTTTTATTAAATGGGGATCAGAGTTGTTAAGCTGTCTACCTGCTTGCCATGTGTATGTGCACACACTTATATATAAAGAGAGAGTCCTGGGTCTACCCATTTCTTCTTTAGTTGGGGTTTCATTGCTGTAAAGAGACACCATGACCAAGGCAATTCTTATGAAGGACAACATTTAACTGGGGCTGGTTTACGTTTCAGAGGTTCAGTCCATTATCATCATGGAGGGAAGCATGGCAGTATCCAGGCAGCCATGGTGCTGGAGGAGCCCAGAGTTCTACATCTTGACCCAGTCAGGAAGAGACTCTTCCACGCTGGGTAGAGGTTGTGCATAGGGTCTCAAAGTCCACCCCCAGAGTGACACATTTCCTCCAACAAGGCCACACTTTTTAATACTGCCACATCCCATGGATCAAGAATATTCAAAGCACCGCATGTGGGCATAAGAACCCAATAGAGAAGGAGGCTGAAATTCTCACTGTTATAACCTTAACTGAAAGGATGTTCTAGCTAAAATATAAGAAGGTAAAATAATATCCATAAGCAATATAAGGTAATATGGAGATTGGCTTATACTAAAAAAGGAAAAAGCAAGTGAAATTGCATCAAATGTTATACGAACTGTGCACTAATGTAAGCAATACAATGTCTCTTGCAATAAACTTGTGATGCTCTTATTTTTTAAATATATATTAAAAGCAAATCTTTGGAAAGAATACATTTTGCTCTCCTAAAATAACAATCAAAATACTTTTAGGAACAAAACTTTTTGGCATCAATACTATAAAAACTCAATATATTTTTTAAAATCCAGTGGGCAACAGGAACTTTAAATCTCATCTCTGGGCAGGAAATATTTCAGCACCTACAGAGATTCCTGAAGTACCATCCAGAGGTCCAATGCTTTCAATCCAAGCTCCATACAGTATTATAAAGGAGCTGTGTAGACCCTACTCTGACTCATGTATTATTCAGGGTATTAGTGTGAAAAAAGTAACTCCTGCTTAAGCTGAATAGCAAATCCTGACATTTCAGTAGTTATTTTTTTTTAATAAAGCAAATGCTATATTTAAGATTCCATGAAGTAATCAATGTCTTATAGTAAAAAAAAAAAAAAAAAAAAAAATCTCAGCGTAATAGCAGAAACAAAGGAGAGAGTAAGAAGCTATGATTTCACCTGAACCATGACAGTGACATGATCATCTGCTATATGCATTTTGAATAATTTGGATTACAGGCAAATTAAGTGCCCAGGAGCAATACTGGGGCAGCAAATCCAGTATGGGTGCTAATTATAAGATAGAGGCTTCCAATGTGAAACACAGAGAAAGACCCTTGAAGGCAATTGAAGGTGAATCAAGGAAATATGGCATCCAGGAAGCCATGGGTATGTTTTAATTTGATATTTTTACTTATTTACATTTCAGATGTTATCCCCTTTTCCGGTTTCCCCTCTGCAAACTTCCTATCACATCCCCTCACTTCTATGAGGGTGTTCCCCCACCCACTCACTCCTATCTCACTGCCCTGGCATCCCCCTATACTGGGCCAAGGGCCTCTCCTTCCATCCCAGTAGTTCTATCCATATGACTGGATTTCTTACTCCAGACTATACAATGCTAGCCAGGAAGCTGAACAGTGAGCCCAGCCCAGAATCTTCAAGATTGCAGATCCATAGCCAAAATTTCTTCTAATTATTCAAGTAAACAAAACATAGAATAGATATCGAGGCAGGAGCATATTAGTCCTGAACCAATCTGTCCCGATAAGTGTGTGTACCCTGCCCCCAAATATGTACCTTTTAGCCAGAAATAATCGGATGGCCCAATAGGGCTGCAGCAGGGAAGACTTCTAATAACAACAGAGAATATTTGGTTCTTGATATTAGTGACTGTTAGAATACCTTTATACATCTTCAAATAAAATTAAACAAGGACAGGAGATTTCTCTTGATGGTATGAAAGTTAAAGGAGATTATAAAACACCAGTAGCAAAGATTTTTTTTTCCAAAAGAATAACATACCTGAAAAATTTATGAGGATTGGGCATGACAGATCACTGGTGTGAAGTGGGGCTAAGGATGAGATTAAATAGAGTTGAAAGCATCAAATTACAACGCAAGCTGTCAGGCAGTTCTACCCACTGAAGTCAGGTTCCCAGGGGTTCTGTACTGAGACGTAAAACTGAGGTTCATAGCACTGTGCCAACAGAAGTAGAAGGCTGCCGTGCTTGGTTTATTCCACAACTTCAGATTTATGTGGCTGACAATAAACTTCAAAGATATGTGTACCAGTGCCTGCTAACTGTCATATAAACACGACTTCATGTAAAAACTAGTTTGGAACACCACCAACCTTCACGGCCCTCATGCACATTCAACATTGCCACATAGCACAGGAATTTACATCTAAGCCTTTGCAAGAGAGGAGGACTTTGCTCTACTTCAGTACAATGGGCCATGTTTCTACTTTAGGCAGCAGCAGCTTTCTCCACAGGTTACAAGTCAATATAGATTTTTTTTAAAGGATAGTGCAAGCTTCAGGGGTGTGGGGGAGCATTCCTTATCATGTACGTTATACTTAAGATTGTGTTATGCATGCCTGCTCATCCCTTGAACGAATGTTGATGATTTACAAATGAGACAATGTGGCATGCATTTAAATGTGGCTCTTGATAATATGTGAACATGAGACCATTTTACCAAAGAGGCCTTATTCCTGTTTTTAAATATGAGACAGGTTGCATCCATGCCATATCTCTCCTACAGAGTATCTCCCAAGAGATACTAACGATACAGCAATGCTTAGGCAAGCTGGATTGTTTGACTGTTTATAAAGCATAATCTTTGCTCTTCCAATTTCCAAGATAATGAGGGGAGAGAAGACAGAGGGAAAGATAAAGAAAAGGGAAAGGGAGGTGTGAGGGGGGCGCAGGAGAAGGATAAGGAAAGAAATCTGTTCTGAACTGTTGAAGGCACATTCTGTACATTTTAGGTCTTGCAAATTCAGTTTTGTTTCATTACTTTTTCTCTGTTACTTATGGCTTTATAATAAATGAAAAATAAGCCACGTTTTCATTGGCTGACAAATAAACAGCTGTGATCTCAGTCATTTTATACATTAAGGAACAGACACTCTGAATAATCTATTTTGTCTGTCTCTTGTTTCCTTCCCAGCTTCTATGCAAAAGAATGATCCACCAGTTAAAGCTACCAAAAATGTCCAAGAAGATTTGAACAACAACAACAAAAAAAAAATGGTCTAGGATGTGAGCTACATCAGCACATCCTTCCGTACCTACACTATCCTTGGGTAGGAATGCTCTGAAGTTACTGCTTTAGTAAAAGAGGTGGCCCATCATTTGAACTCATCTTAGACACTGCTGCAGTAACTCAATGTAACATCTGATCACACGTATTAAATGTGAATAAACTGGTAATAGTTTTACTTTTAGAGTTTACTTTCTTTTGTTTGGTTCCTTCTAGAAGTCAAAAACTTTATGACTAGAGATTTAAAAACAAAAATTTTTAACTACCATCTCAGCTTTTTATTATATATTATATATGTATTTCACATGTATTATATGTTATACTTATTTAATAATACTCTAATAGTAGTAGCAATAATAATATAAAGCCATTTTCATGCAAGAATGTAACATACTTTGAGCATATCCCCAGACCACTGTAACTTAACTTTTCTTTTCTTTTCTTTTCTTTTCTTTTCTTTTCTAATTGGATGTTTTCTTTATTTATATTTCAATTGTTTTCCCCTTTCCAGGTCTCCCCTTCAGAAACCCCGTATCCCATCCCCTCTCTCCCTGCCTCTATGAGGGTGCTCCCCCACCTACTCACACTCATCCTCCTGCCCTAGCATTCCCCTACACTGGGGCATCAAGCACCCTCAGGACCAAGGGCTGTTCTTCCCACTGACATCCAACAAAGCCATCCTCTGCCATATATGTGGCCTAAGCTATGGGTCCCTCCATGGGTACTCTTTTGTTGGTGGTCCAGTCCCCAGGAGCTCTGGGGGAGGTGAGGGTGGCCATTTGGTACTGTTGTTTGCCCCATGGGGCTGTAAACCCCATCAGATACTTCAGTCCCTTCTCCAACTTCTCCATAAGGGACCCTGTGCTCAGTCCAATGGTTGACTGAGAGCATCCACCTCTGTATTTGCCAGGCTCTGGCAGAGCCTCTCAGGAGACAGCCATATCAGGCTCCTGTCAGCAAGCACTTCCCAACATCCACAATAGTGACTGGGTTTGGTAGCTGTATATGGTATGGATCCCCAGGTGGGGCAGTCTCTGGATGGCCTTTCCTTCAGTCTCTGCTCCACACTTTGTCTCTATATTTCCTCCTGTGAGTATTTTGTTCTCCCTTCTAAGAAGCACTGAAGCATCCACACTTTGGTCTTCCTTCTTCTTGGGCTTTATATGGTCAGTGAACTGAATCTTGTGTATTCCAAACTTTGGGGCTAATATCCACTTATCAGTGAGTGCATGCGGTGTGTGTTCTTTTGTGACTGGGTTACCTTACCCAGGACAATATTTTCAAGCCCCACCCATTTGCTTGTGAATTTCATGTATCTTCTCTTTTCATACCTTCCCACTGGTGCTCTTTGTTTGCCACACAGTTTCACTTCTACTCGAAAGTCATCTGAATGTGTGTGTCTGTGTGTCTGTGTGTCAGTGTGTCTGTGTGTGTTGGGTATGTTGTATGATTTTTATGTATCTACCAAGTCTGGTATGTACAAATGAGAGGGAATACATGACACTTATCATTCTGAAAATGACTTAATTCACATAAAATGACCATCTCCAGTTGTATCCATTTTTCTGCAAATGCCATAGCTTTATTCTTTTTTGTAGCTAAAAAAAAACTTCCATTTTATGTACACAGTACAGTTTTTGTTTGTTCCACTACTGTTGAACACCTAAGTTGGTCCCAAAATGTAACTATTATGTGAGTGCTATGATAAATATAGTATTTGTATGCAAGTACTTCTGTTGAATGTTGGCTTGGACTCTTTTAGGTAACAACCAAGAGTTGGTATAGCTGGGCCATATGGTAGGGCCTTTTGTAAGTCTTTTTGCTTAATAAGGAGTCTTCATAATGACTTACAAAGATTACCAAAATATAGATTGGAAAATAAGATAACTTTTTCAACAAATAATCTTAACAAAACTGAATAGGCACTTGGAGAAGGGTGAAACTGCATCCCATCTCTCATTCTCCACAACAATGAGTTTCAAATGGACTGCTGATGTACGACTTGACAACTCTGGCATTTTCTGAGTAAGATTCCAGTTGGAAAATAAGCACCAAAAATTGACAAATGGGATTTTTAATGGAGCCATCTCAACTTTGAATTCTGCCATTTCTCACAGATAAACAGCCTTACTACTGTTGCTCTTAGAAAATAATGCAATTACACTCACAAAACCGTCTTTACACTGATAAGCCTTTTGTGTGTACAGAATAGAATTAATCTGATGCCTTTAACACAGCTATAGGCTCAGTCCAATTATATCAATGTGGGCTGTAGTGTAAGTATCTGCTTTCTGATCAGCCTCCTGCATCAACCCCTGAGCCTCATGAGAGGGTGCCTCTCAGACATCATTGTGCCTGTCCATCAAATCTCTCTACCCTGACAAATACTCAACTCACTTTAAAAACTATTCATGAATCAGGTTTTAGCTCAGTCCATACACTCAAGACTAGCAGAGCAAATGCCCACTATGTACTTGGGCTTTTTATAGATACTCCTTTCCAAACTCTTTTCAAATATCACTTATCCAACAAAAAGATCTCCTTTTTGTGTTCTTGGCCTTAACTAATGTTGAAAATAGAAAAAAAAATGATTATCTCCAATAAGCCATAGCCATGAATTCTTAACCACATGGAGCAAACTAAGAGACGACATCACTTCTTTTTAAGACATTACAACATTTCTATAAATTATTTTCCCTTGAAAAGAGAACCACTAATGTACGCCAAGCTTCACAAAATGCATTCAGTGTTAAAAACCCCACACTCGCAACCTAAATTTAGTTTCTATGTGTCAGTCCTTCCCCTTTCCTTCCTCCTACTCCTTTTCCTGTCGCTAACTTTCTGAAATAGCACAGAGCTCCTGTTTGGAAATTTAGTACTAAAGGCACAAAACACAGGGAGCCTAGGGTATTGTAAAAAGAAGAGAAAAGCGAACAGAGAACACTGAGTGAGCTGAGTGCAGTGAGGTGCAGGTATTTAAAAGGAGAAAGGAAAGGAAAAACCTAGTACAGCATGCCATTTAAAATGACACACCACACACACACACACACACACCCCATACACATACACATACACACACCCCACATACACATACTCTACATACCACACACACAGACCCCACACATACACCACACATTGCACATACACACACATCCCACATACCCCTCACACACATACCACACACACCACACATACATACATACATACATACATACATACACACATACACACACCACACATACCATACATACCACACATACCACACACACACATCTCACACATCTCACACACACACACACACACACATCCCAAACACACACACTCCACATACTACATACACAGCACACACACCCCACACACACCCCACACACAACACACACAGAGATGACTTAGAGTAGAAGGGAAACTGTGGCAAACAAAGGGGACCAGTGAGAAGGTGTGAAAAGAGAGGATACAGTGGTCTGGGGGACATGCTCAAAGTATATTATATACTGACATAAAAATGGCCTTACATTATTATTATTATTATTATTATTATTATTATTATTATTATTACTATTATTATCATAGTATTATTAAATAAGTATAACATATAATACACATATATATTTTTTCACACATATATGTTTCACAAACATATATATTTTAAGAAAATTCTCCAGTGAGTGAGGAGGTTTCCATGACCCAGCAAATGCTTAGTAATGGCCGTTCCTGTATGTCCTCTCTAACTCACTTCTTCTCTTCCCTTCTGTTTAATCTTCCTGTTCCAGTCTCCCCATCCCTAGTCTCTCTAAAACTATACAATATCCTAACTAGACATCTTTTACCACCAAGAGAAACTTCCAGTGACAGAAATAGGTTACACATAATTGAGTTGTTGGCCAAAAGGTCCCATGAAAGCATCTGCAAAATTCCGGCTATTGCCAAGGCTATAGCTTGCTTTCCAACAATAGTGGTAAGTCCCTGTTGCTGAAGACAATACTTACCTATCTCAATAAACACAGAGCCGTGAAGCTGATGCCCTCTGAGAGTCTGTGGCACTATGGGCTAGTGTTTATAGTACTGGAAAGACACCTCTTCATGCTACCAGTGGAGAAAGGCAACTACCAAATCAGCTACAAACCCTGCAATCTACAAAACAGAGCTTCCTCCAGGAGATGTCAGTGCAATAGTGGCACAAATACTGTGAGAACAATCAGTCACTGTCTGATTGGATTTAAATCCTGCTCCATAAAATGGAACCCATGCCTGACAAGGCTCGTGTGGCCAAGAACCTGAGACTACATAGGCCATGGTCCTGGGAAAAAAACAAATACTCTTTTCCTGCTAAATGAACATAGCCATCAAATGACTCCTAATGACATTCTGCTGCTATATTCATAGATAAATGCATCACTCAGTCACCATAAGAGAAGCTTCCTCTTACAGAAGATAGGAACTAGACAATGTGCAGAGTGAGAGACTTTGGAACACTCACTCTTTAATGGGATGTCTTCATCAAGCCCTTCCTCTCAGGGCTCCAGAAACCCTGTGGAAGAGGAGGCAGAAAGACTGTAAGAGCCAGAGGGGACAGAGAATGAAAGACTAATGCATGTATGAATTCTGTGGCAGATGCACAGGTCCCAGAGCTGAAAGGGAGATGTGGCATGAGCTCCCATCCCTAAGCAAGAACCTATCTCCAAATGGCAACTGGTTGCAGAGGAAAAACAGGTTTTCTCTAAAGGAGTCTCACCAGGTACATGTCAATCACAGTCATGAGAAGACCTCATGCCCAGTTAGTAGATGGCCAACACACAATAAAGTGAATAGTATTTTTGTAGATTCTTTTTGTTATACTACGCTTTGCTTGAGCACTTTTAATCTTACTCTTAACAATCTTTTGCTTGTGTATTATGTTTTATGATATGTTTTTATGATCTCGTGTGGGGGGGGTGTGTTGTGCTTTTGTTTTGTTTTGTTCTGTTTAATTTCTGGCTTGTTTGAGATTTTTTTGTTTTATTTGCCTTTTGGGTTTCTAAAGAGAGATAGAAAAAAAGGCATGGAATTGGTCATGTAGAGAAGATCTGGAAGGAGATGGGGAGGGAAATATGATTAGAATATAGTGTATGAAAAATTGATTTCAATAAAAAATAAAATGAGAATGAAGTAGGTCTTGGCTACAGGCCTGTAATTCCACCTGCTCTGGAGGCTGAAGCAGGGTGTTACCAGTTGAGAGCCAGGCCAGACTTCAGAGTAAGTGCCTGTGGTCTCACTTGATTTCTTTTTGCCTCCCCTTTTCCTCCTCCCTACCTGTGGTCCTCTTCTTCCCCCTAAACAGTCTGATTCTGTTTTCATTTCACAGATATGTGATCAACATCAGGTAATATAATGTGATGGAATCATATATATAAACAGAATAGACTGACGTATTTAGGTTCATTATATGGGAGAAAATGTATAGCATTTTGTTCCTTATTTGTTTTGTTTTGTTTTGTTTCCTTCAGAATTAAATCAACATATCTTCTGGTCTCTTCTTCATAGTTTGTTTTTATAAAATACAAGATAATACAGACATGGTAATGAAGGGGGAGGCACTTTCTCTCCCAATTTTTGCCAACCTGCCAATAATTCCATTTTCCCTTATCAATCTCTGTTTGCCAATTCCTTTTGGAATCCAAGGAAATCAAGGCATTGGCTTACGAACCTAAATATCCTGTTAACAGTCTGGAGTTTATGTTTGGTTATAAAAGGTTCCCTAAAGATAGACCCACCTCAAACTCTAGAACTGCTGAGGTAAGCAAGTAGATGGGGATTTTAAAGGCAAGTCTGTCCCTAACATTCTCAAGCAAGTGAAAAGCCTTTCCCCGCTTAGTCAACAGCAAACCAAAAGAGCCGCTTGGGGCTATAGGCCACTTTGGGGGTAAGCTAATGACCAAAAATACAATTATCTATGCCTTTCTGGTCCAAGGCTAACAACAGTTAAAAGCGCATGGATAAAGATGGAGCAGAGACTGTGGGAACAAGCAACCAATGACTGCCTCAACTTGAGATCCATCCCACGTAAGACAGCCAATCCCAGGTACTATTAATGATACTCTGCTATGCTTGTAGACAGCAAGCTAGCATAAAGGTCTCCCGAGAGGCTTCATCTAGCATCATCAAATGGAGACAGATGCAGAGACCCATGGCCAAACATGGGGGGAGGAGCTTAGGAAGTCTTTTGGAAGAGTGAGGGATAAAATTGAGCAAGCTAGAGGGGTCAAGGACACCACAAGAAGACCTACAAAGTCAACTAACCTGGGGCCATGGGAGCTCACAGAGACTGGGCCAACAACCAGGGAGCTTGCACAGGCTGGACACCTAGGTCCCTGTCTTAGTCAGGGTTTCTACTTCTGCACAAACATCATGACCAAGAAGCAAGATGGGGAGGAAAGGGTTTATTCAGCTTACACTTCCACACTGCTGTTCATCACCAAAGGAAGTCAGGACTGGAACTCAAGCAGGTCAGAAAGCAGGAGCTGATGCAGAGGTCATGGAGGGATGTTACTGGCTTGCTTCCTCTGGCTTGCTCAGCTTGCTCTCTTATGGAACCCAAGACTACCAGCCCAGGGATGGCACCACCCACAATGGGCCGTCCCATACTTGATCACTGTACTGGCTAGGTTTGTGTCAACTTGACACAGCTGGAGTTATCACAGAGAAAGGAGCTTCAGTTGGGGAAATGCCTCCATGAGATCTAGCTGTGAGGCATTTTCTGAATTAGTGATCAAAGGGCCCCTTGTGGGTGGGACCATCTCTGGGCTGGCAGTCTTGGGTTCTGTAAGAGAGCAGGCTGAGCAAGCCAGGGGAAGCAAGCCAGTAAAGAACATCCCTCCATGGCCTCTGCATCAGCTCCTGCTTCCTGACCTGCTTGAGTTCCAGTCCTGACTTCCTTGGTGATGAACAGCTGTATGGAAGTGTAAGCCGAATAAACCCTTTCCTCCCCAACTTGCTTCTTGATCATGATGTTTGGGCAGGAATAGAAACCCTGACTAAGACAATCACTAATTGAGAAAATACCTTACAGCTGTATCTGATGGAGGCATTCCTCAAGGGAGTCTCCTTTCTCTGTTATAACTCCAGCCTGTGTCAAGTTGACACACAAAACCAGCCAGTACAGTGTTCAAGTGGACACATCACTAATCTTAATCTGTCTCATCCAAGTACTGAAATGATTCTCCAGTTCTCTGAATATCACCTTATGTGGAAAAGGATATCATTACAGATTGGATTCAGACTACACACACACACACACAAATCAATGAGACAACTAAAGCTAGATGCTATGCTGCTGGCTTTGAAGACAGAAGAAAGGATCACACACCAAGGATGCCACTTCAGAAGCAGGAAAAGACAAGGAAGCCAGTTCTTCTCAGGAGCCTCCAGAGAAAGCATGGCCAGTACTGTGATGTCCATGGAGTAAAATGAATTCAGAATTCTGAGCATTCAGAGCTATATGCTATGCATTAAAAAGTATATTGCCTAAGCTACAAGGTTGCTGGAATTTGTTTTTAAAAAAAAAAGCCACAGGACACTAGTGCACAGACCAGATTTAATTACTCTCATCTTGGGGACAAATCACAATCTGTCACCTCTGACACAGAGCACTCTGGGTGATTCTGAGATGTTTTTCAGCTGAGAATCGTGATATTTTGTGACCCTTCTCACAGTTTGATGGAAACAGATTTGCTGTGTGTAATAAAATGTACGAGAGCATCACTACTTGAAATTTTGAACAGTGAAGTGGAAAACAATAGACTTTATGCTCAGAAATATTACCTTTCTTAAAAAACATGGACTAGCCAACTCGCCAATTCAGGCCAGAAAGTTCATGAGCATTTCATGACACAGATAAAAATGAAAGTAGCAGTATTCCAGGAACCATAAAAGTACATTGACAAAATCCTAACAGGAAAAAAAAAATGCAAGTTAAACCCAGAAAGGAAATCCCAGAAAACCAATATCATATGGAAAGAGTTTTGTCCAAACAACGATTTGCATTCAATTATATTACACTTTTCTAGATGGCTTAACCCCAACTCAACAACTATAACAAGAACCAAATTGAAAATGAGAAAAGGAATTGAATCCTTCTCCAAATATTTACTAATGCTGATGAGTATATGAGAAGATACCCAACATCGCTGATTATTAAATTCAAGTCAAAACCACAAGAAATACCACTTTGCTATTAAAAGATTATTTTAAGTTTCTGATTCCCATAAAAGAAAACAAAATATTGGGTAGAAATTAGAATGCTTGTGGGTTGTAGTAGGATGCGAATTTGGACAACAGCTATGGAAAAATGTGGTAGATTTTCAAAATGTTCTATGTCAAGAGGCATAGAAAGAACCATCTAAGGATTTAACTATCCCCTTCAGAGTACACACGCATGCACATGTGCACATATACACACATGCAGATGCATGCATACTGGCACATTGGAAGCAAAGATTTGATCAGATACTTGTTTGTCCACCTGTGCTCATTGAAGTATTATTCACAGTGACCTAAAGGCAAAAACAACTTAAATATTTATCAATGAATTAGTAATGTACCAGTGAATGTGACAAATATGTGAGACTATTATTGAGGTTTAAAAATAAAATTCTGCTACATGCTATAAGTGTTAAAGCACGATGTTAAATGATATAAATCAGATGTGAAGGGGGAAGTTATGTTTTCCCACTTGAGTTTGGCCCGTACAACAGTCACATGCACAGACACGGCCAAAACACAAGCGTGTGTCACTGTCCTGTGCTTTATTCATGTTTAGAAGATAGTGACTTTTTTTTTTTTTTTTTTTTTTTTTTTTTTTTTTTTTTTTNGTGGATTCATTTCTGAGTCTTCGATCCTATTCCATTGATCTACCTGTCTGTTGCTGTACCAGTACCATGCAGTTTTTGTTACGATTGCTCTGTAATACAGCTTGAGGTCAGGCATGGTGATTCCACCAGAGGTTCTTTTATTGTTGAGAAGAGTTTTCGCTAGTCTCGGTTTTTTGTTATTCCAGATGAACTTGCTAATGACTTTTTTTTTTAATTTTAGAAATTAAAGGTTTGTGGAAACTCTACACCAAGTGGCTTCCTTGACACCATTTTTCCCCAAGAGCATGATTTCATTTTATGTGCCCGTGTCACATGAACCTGGAGGGATCATAACCCTAGAAAGTAAAAACAAGGACAGAGGAATGGCATGCAAAAGATAAACAAAATTAATCAGATCTCAACCTGTTGAACAAAAGCTGGGAGATGAAGTAGAAATGTTTTAGTTTCGACTCAACACTTTCCTCACAAAAAACAAAATTATTTTAATGAAAGGTTTGGTAACTCTAGCAGGGGAAAATTAAAAAAAAAAAAAAAGTCTTCACAGGATGCACTAACTGCCTGTTTCCTTCCTACCCACCACACCTTTTAACTTTGAAACTGATTCCCACAGAAATCACCAACGAGCCTGTCAACTTTTCCTGAAAACAATCACATTACAATGTAAACTGGTTCAAACAAACTAAATCCAGCTTTATTCTAGAAGAATGATATATGATGATATAGTTGGTTTTATCCCAGAAATGCAAGAAGTATTTCATTAAAGAATTATTAATATATCATATTAGTTGATCAAAGGAAAAATGATCCCCACCTAATTCATGAAATCATTGTTGCCTTTAATAAATCTCAGGAAATGAATAGCAACTTTTTGTGACAGGGATTTTGTTGGAATGAGCATTCATCAGAAGACTGCATGTGAGCCTGGCCAGATGTTTACCAGCTAGAACACACTACCCAGCTCTCACAGGGCTGGTTATACAACCAGGAGATCCTGTGGACAAGACCTGCAACTCAACATCCAAACAACTTCCAAGACAGTAGAGCAAACAGTCTCTCTCAAGATGCAGTTGGGCATAGGGCAATGTTCTCAGTCCTAGCTGCACACAACGGTTGCCTGGAGGACACTCAAGATGCTGAAACAAACAGTACAGGACCCGTTTCAGACACTTAAGTCACCTAAAGATAGACTTGAGTGGTTTTTATTTAAATTTATTTTAACTAACTCGTAAAAAGATAACAACTGCACATCTTCACAGAGTACCATGTGCTATTTCAATACACGTATATGCTGTGTGATGCTCAAAGCAGGTTAAATATATATCTCCTCAAACATTTATCATTTAATAGTGAAAACATTTGAAAGCATCTTAAAATATATGGTATAGTGTCATTATCTGTGGAAACGACAATGTTTAAAGGCATCTCACAATTCCTTACTCGTATGTAACTATGCTCCAGAACTCAGATCTCCTCTCACAGCCACTTGTCATTCTTCTCAATTTTTTCTCTTGATTTCTGTGAGGGTCACATTTTTAAAATTCTAACCACAAATGAGATCATGTGGTACTTGTCTTTCTGTGCCTGGCTCACTCTTCTTAGCATAATCCTGTCTCCAAACAACAGGACTTCATTGCCTCTGTGGATGAATAGTATTTTGTCATATATATATATATATATATATATATATATATATATATATATATATATATATATATATCACACACACATATATATATAAATGATTGTATATCCTTTATCATAGTATTATATATTCTTTGTCCAGTTATCAGCTGACATAGACACTTAGGTTGTTTATCCTATTGGCTATTGTGACAAGCACTACAGTTGATATGCTGACTTCATTTGTTTGCCACTGTACGTCTTCCTTTAGAAAATTTCAACTACCTGTTTTTAAAATATTGCTTTTAATGTTTCTGGGAGGCTCTTTTACAATCCTCTCTATATTTGGGGCATTGACTCTATATAAGAAGTATGGTTTGAAAATACTTCCTTCCACTGTCCCTTCTTCTCTCTTTGGTCTTTCTTCTATCAACTTCTGGTTTATTGTACTGAAGCCAGAAAAGATATTCAAATGGCTTCGGTGTTCTGTGAGTTGCTGAGACCTGCTTCGTGGCCTTTCATTCAATCTCTCCTGAAGAATGTTCCCCATAGCACGGAGGAGGGTGTGTTGTTCCACTTGCTGAGTGTACTATTCTGTATATATCTGCTAGATCCATTTAATCTAGGACCAACTTAACACTAACAACTTCTTCAGCTTCTAGGTAGATAGTATTTCATCATAAAACCAAGAGGATATGATTTATTCCCTATCAGTAACAAATCTACATCATGGGCTTGAAAACAGATTTGCTTCCTCTCATAAAAGCACATGACTTTCTCACCCCAACCACCTGACTCGGTAGTTCTGGAAGGAAAGAAAAGGCTTCAGTCCAGCACTTCTGCTTTTTGGTATTGCTTCAAAAGTATTCTTTTAGACGTCCTCCCTTCTAAAACACTCCTAAACATCAATCTCTCTGCCTTTCCGTAACTTCATACATTTACATTCTTAAAGGTGTTGTTTGTTCTCCTTAATGAAAGAGAGCAAAGTAGTGACTTACGAGCTAATACTTGCATGGTTATATTTCTGAAGCCATGAATGAAAGGCAAGATCAGACAAGACAAAGGATACACATTCACATTGGCAAGAGAGTCCCTGAGTTGTTTTTCCAAGTCAATATGTTTGCCGAGTGAAAATAAAATAAAAGTCTACCATGGAAGCAAGGATCTTTTGGCTGTACCCCAAAGGCTTCATATATAAGCACAAAAAACATCTTCNAGTTCGAATGTTCAGTACCCACATGAAATGCCAGGTGTGGTGGTGCAATGCCTTCAGTCCTAGAACTGGAGCGGGGAACAGGCAGGTCCCTACATGACTCCTGCTAAATCAATCGTTTCCAGGTTCAAGGAAAAACCTGGTCTTAGTATAATGTAGACTTGTTAGTGCTCCAGAAGCGAGTTAGTCCAAGCTATCACACCACTTAGGCCTATCTCCAATCACAGTTCCTATACCTGATTTGCCAGGTATTAGAAATATCAGGACTTGAAGATAAAGAAGAATTTCACGACTCAAGCAAATAATATATACAATATAGTTTATATATAAATTTAATATAACATATATAGCTATAGAATTAAACACAGGAAAGATACATTTGGCAGTATTAGGATACTGTGAGAGGACAAAATATTCAAATTATAGGCATCCATGAAAGAGAAGAACCTCATGTCAAAGTCATGACTATTTCTAAAAAACAAAAATTGCCATTGGGAAATGGAAATTGGATATAAAAATGCCTAAGAATTGAATTAACAACAATTTTAGATGGAAAAATATAGAAATTCTATTCAATTCCATTAAATTGTTATAAAGAGAGGAAATGAATATAGTTCTACACTATATCCTTGAGATATGGTAAAAGTATAAATTCTTCTGAAATATATACATAAATTTGATACAATTTTAGTCAGTAACAACATATATTACATGCTTATACTGTACTCAGCTTTTATAGATTCTAATGTTCTATCTTATGCTATACATTTGCATATGTTGGTTACAGTCCTAAGACAGATTACCTTCATTTCTTTGTTTACTTTTCATAAAATTTCCATGTGGGGAAAGGGTATACTACAATCTCAAATTCCCAGACATCACCCTGTCCCTTCTATGTAGTTTGCATCCATCACAAAACTCTCTTATGCACTAAGAAAAACTGAGGAGAATAATCTACTCTGCTTTGATTATTAATAGGAGATGGAGCATGACAGAGGGGGTGACTGCAGTAGTAAAAAAATTATTTCCCTTAAGTTTCTGAGGGCCACTGTATTCAGTATCATGGAGGCTCCATAATATGCATGGTATATGTATACAATAAATAGGCAATCTTAACCTCTTCCATGCATTGTACATCCTCCTTTGACAATAAAGAATGTCTTGTTCAATTAGGTGGAGCTCAGGGAACCCTGAAGAAGAAGGAGAGGAAGGTAGATGGGTCAAAGACACCAGAAGAATATGACCCAGATAATCAACTAAACAGGGCTCATAGGAGCTCACAGAGACTGAAGCAACAATCAGAGTCTCCATGGGTCTGCGCTAGGTCCTCTACATATATGTTATGGTTCTTAGCTTGGTGTTTTGTGAGAGATATCAGGACTCCTAACGGTAGGAGTGGGGGTGTCCCTGACTCTTTTACCTGCTCTTGGGGGCACTTTTCCCCCTACTGGGTAGCCTCACCCAGCCTTGATATGAGGATGTGTGCCTAGTCTTACTGTATCATGTTATGGCATGTTTGGTTGGTATCATTGGGATATCTGCTTTTTACTGAAGAGACATGGAGAAGCAGTGGCTCTGGCAGAGAGGGGAGGTGAGTGGGGAGCTGGGAAGAATGGAGAGAGGGGAGGCTACAGTCAGGAAGTGTTGTATAAGAGAAGAATAAAGCAAGAGGGAGTTTCAGAGAAGAAAGAAGGAGGAGGAGGAGAAGGAGGAGGAGGAGGAGAAGGAGGAGGAGAAGAAGACGACAAGGAGGAGGAGAAGGAGAAGGAAGAAGAGAAGGAAGAAAAGAAGGAGGAGGAGGAGGGAAGAGGAGGAGGGAGGAGGAGGGAGGAGGAGGGAGGAAGAGGAGGGAGGAAGGGGGAGAGGAGGAGGAAGGAGGGGGGGAGAGGAGAAGGAAGGAGAAGAAGGAGGAGGAGGAAGAGGAGGAGGAAGCCCTGTTAAGATGGCCTGTTCTCATTCCTACCTTTCCCCTTTGGATCAGGATTGATTTGCAGTGTGACAGAATGTGAAGTATCTCATTTCTTTTAAGTATACAACTTAAATTAAAACTAGCTAATGGAGTGCATGGATATCTGTTGGCCTGATTGACCCCAAAGCTGTTTACAAACACTGAAGCTCTCTGTGGTCTGATAGTGACTTCACAGCCAATGGCAGGTCATTTTGACTACAGTTATTGGAGAATAGTTTTTAACTCACAGTGCCAACACACACACTTTTACTCTTAGTTAAGCTCATGATATGTTAAGCTCTATTTCCTATCGTGAAAACATTGCTGACAGGGAACCTGAATGGGTGAAATGATGGTGGGTGTGATTATATTTCATTGGAAACATGTGAAATTCTGAAAATAAAGAACAACTGCAATTAAAAAGAAAATGCATAATGCAGAAATAACAATAAAAGAAACATGGTGAGTATATAAAGCCAGACAACTGTCTTGAGTATTACTTTCATATAATTGTGAAAATGTTTATTTTTAGAAAAGCTTGAAATTATATCCAATAATATCTCTTTCCCTCCCCCTTCTTCTCTTCCCTCTTCCCTTCCCTCCTTCTCATTGCCTTATTCTTTTAGTTGACAAATAAAAATTGAATATGTCATGTGTCAACATATACATCATAGATACCCTGGTGAAGATAATATGACCCATTTCACATACATTCTTCTGATGAGAACATATAAAATCTACTCTTGAACAAAACACTCTGTGGTCAGAGATGGCAGAGGTTATGACTAAGCAAAAATTGACTCATGGTAGGACACCTGGGTGCACAGAGAGCCACAAGATGTAACAGAGATGTAGAAGCTGGTAGCAGTATGAAGCTAACCTGGATTAGGGTTCCCGGGTGCAAGGGGACACACAATGGCATCTAGTGACAGAGTAGGTGATAGTCATGGGTGTGTTAACCCTCTAACTATTATTACACAGTGAAGACATTATTTCTACAGAGGAAAAAAAATGACACCCTGATCCTGTTATGATTTAGTCATCTTCTGAAGATTACAAATAACTCCATGGAGAGAAGAAAGATAACCTGAGGGATGAGGGAGAGGAAAGAAAGAAAACCAAGATGCTAACTAAAGGTACAACATTCCTAGCACAGAAACAAAACAAAACAATAACTAAAAAAAATAAATAAATAAAAAACCCTGAAAAACCAAGACCATAGGAAGGACCACCACTGCCATCCCACAGTCAAAACTCTGACTCATAATTGTTCCTGTCTGAAAGAACTGCAGGGATGGAAGTGGAGAGGAGTCCGAGGAAAAAAAAGGTCCAAAGACAGGCCCAAAGTGGGATCCTGCTCAAGGGGAGGTCCTGAGGCCTGACACTATTCCTGGGGCTATGGACAGCTCACAAAAAGGGACCTGGCATGACTGCACTCCTAAAGACCCAACAAGCAGCAGAAAGAGTCAGATGCAGATATTTGTACCTAACCAATGGACAGAAGCTGCTGACCCCTGTGGTTGAATTAGGGGAAGGAGGAAAGAAGCTGAAGAGGAGGGCAACCCTGTAGAAGGACCAACAGTCTCAATTAATCTGGACCCCGAGATCTATCAAACACTGGACCATCAAACAGGCAGCATATACCAGCTGATATGAGGCCCCCACAGTAGAGAACTGCTAGGTATATGTTCAATCAGTGATAATTCACCTAACTCTCAAGAGACTAGAGGCCCCAAGGAGTTTAGAGGTCAGGTGGGGTGGGGGTAGGGGAGAGGACAACTTAGTGGAGACAGGGGATAGGGAGGAGGTATGGGATGTGGAACAGTCAACAGTCAGAGGGTGGACAGGGGTGGGGGATAAAATCTGGAGTGTAAAAAAATAAATAAAAATAAATTTAAAAAACAACAATAACAACCACAACAAAATGGTAGATGATAAAAAAGGAATATTTCTCTGTTAATTTGTTGTTCCAAACACTGGGATTGCCTCAAATATAGCTTTGCAGAAAAACAATCATAATTAATTTACTGTGTCTATCATTGCAACTTCCTAAATCCACAGATTCCACACTCCCCCACATGTCCTTGTTTTAATTATGGAGTGATGGGAGGGGATTATTTTAGCATCTTCAAGGATTTCTGTTGAAAATTAATCCATGAAAAACCAGCCATCTCCAGCTAGACAGTAGGCAGACAGAAACCTGAATCTGATCAACAACTTCAATCCTTCACTCCCAAGCACACAATGCATTCCAGCTCATTGGTGGTAGTATTGATTTTGTTTATCATGCACAAACAGCACCAGCTGATACCATGAAGAAGTATGGGATGAGCATCTGCTTTGGAAAGAGCCACTGTTGCTCAGACAACACTTCTATTTAGTTGTCTTCAGCTTTTACATTAAAGGAAAATGTGGAGTGTTTAATATGGCTCATCTAACAAGTATTCATTACTTATTACTAACACACCAGCAAGAAACATTTTACAAAAATACAAGATTTATAAGTGGAAACATTTTATATCAGAAACATCAGTGGGTAAAGAGGCTCCTTCTATTGCTCTGAACTCAGAGCTCTTTTGCAGCTTCTTCAGGTCCCTTAGATTTCACATTTTCAACTACAGTCGTCTGTAGGTACCTGGTTTATACCAGGTACACGTCCTCCTTGAAGAACCCACATGTCTCATAGTTAGTCAATTCTACCTTTTTATATTCAAAATCATTTCATAACTGGCAGTCTTTTATGAAGTATATTAATCATCTATTGTGATATTCAGCAGTGGGTATGTTCTTTAAATTGCTTCCTACATTTAAAATGTAATTCCAGTAAGGAAATTCACGTTAAGCACATCTGAATAAGCTCCTAAATGGTGGAAACTCAATTCCCTCTGGAGTGGCTATCTCCCTCAAGTCTTGTATTCAGACTAACCCCCAAACAAAGCTCAAAGCAAGAAAAGAAAATCTTTTTGCCATTCCAAAAGCAATTTTTGAACCCCCCGAAAATAAATTAGAGTGTAGGCAGTTAGAGTCTACAGAATATGCCAACAGCTTTATCAAAACGTGTGCATTTGCCAGCTCGGGAAGGCAGGTTGCTTACCTGTTTCCTAACTGATCTGCTATGCCAGAAAAGTTACTGGAAAAGTCAGGAGGCTCAGTGATGACTCAAACAGTTCTGGGAGTGTGTAGGTTTGGAGTGGTTTCCTGGATCTAGATAAAGTATTGCAGAGAGCCATTAAAACTGCCCGAATCAGGCAGCAACTGGAGAAAAAGGACATAAGACTCACTCACCTCACCCACCACAGCCAGGTTAAACCAGCCTTCATCTCTGGGATATCTCACCATCTCTTCAAACAAGTGGAGATCTCAAGTCATCCCGGAAAACTGGTTCCAAAGTGCCTGAAAGAACACATTTCTTTTCGTTTCTGGAGGAACAGCAATTACCTACAGTGCCTCATCCCAGCAATTCTGGGTATGTGCATGTTAATATACTGTCCAGGTGTTCCTGAAGAATTGATTCTCTTAAAAAAAAAAAACTGGTCTAAGACAGATGCATCCATCAATATTGGAAATATATAAGAAATGGCTGTTGCTTTCTTCCATCAGAAGTCAGACTGGCCCTTAGAGCATAAGAAGTTAATGCTACAGGTAAACAAAATTACGGCTATATCCCAGGTTATACCAGTATTTCTATAAGCATCATACCATCCTCACTATGCAGCTGAGTCCTCAAAAGGTGATGGTAAGGAGACAGCACTAATCCAAAATTGATCCCTCTACTACTAGACTCTTGCTTCAGAAAGAGCATTATTAAAAACATGGTTGTAAGAGAATGAGAGTCTTTCTTTTAGAAAGAGGAATCACAGTGCCTCTATCCCTTGGTACTCATAGGTGACTGGTCCCAGGACCACTATGAATATCAAAATCTGTGAGCGATCAAGTCCCTTGAATAAGAGGGCTGAGTGTTTGCATATAACTTACACACATCATCTCATATATTTTTCAGATAAATCCTAGATTGCTTATAATAACTGATATGATGTATTTTTGATAGTTGTGATACTGAATCATTTGAGGAATAATGCCAGGAGGAACCTTATATATTTTTGAGTACAGAAACTGATTTTTCGCAGTATACTTTGGATATACTATTGATCAAACCCAAAGATATAGAATTCATAAAGTGACATTTGTACTTAAAACTAGTACTCAGAGCTCCAAAAGTAAAAACATTATATACAATATTGTGTGTGTGTGTGTGTGTGTGTGTGTGTGTGTGACCAATTGTGCTTTCATGAATCAGGCCTGCCTTGATATCCTTCTTTTACTGGAGATAATCTTATATACAAAAGCCACACCATCACACCCGTGCTGGAAGTATTAACAAATAATAAATTCCAGAAACAGTCATTAAATTAGCTTTGGGGAATTGTGGTGGTGAGTCTTATGTGATCATTTGACCAAGGCATGGGATGCCCAGATTAAACACTAGTTTTGTATATGTCTGTTAAGGAGATTCCATGGAAGATTTGGATTTAAATCAGTGTGCTCAGAAAAGAAGAATGCCCGCTGTGCAGTGGGTATCTACCATTCTATTGAAATGCAAATAAAATAAAAGTTGAGGGAAGGAAAATAAATTCATTCTCTTTCCCTGACTGCTTGAACCAGAACAGCAATCTCCTGATGCCTTTGAATTGGATTTGGAGTTCCCCTGTGGTCTCAGACGACACACCACTGGCTTGCCTCGATACTTAACTCACCATAGCAGATTATATAATTTCTCAGCCATGATAACTGCATGAGCCAAATTTGTATATGCTATAGTTATACGTGTATATTCTGTTTCACTGGGGAAAACTATAGAGTCAACACCAGACTGACTTCAGAGAGGAAAATGAGACCAAGAAAACAACACTCCAGCCTTTTCCATGATTTGTCTGAAGTTCCATGGGTCGGCTTAAACTTCTTCTCCTCAACACAGGCTGATAAGACTGACACACATCTCATACCCAACAAGCTATACAGCAAGTCTAAAATTTAGCCAAAACTTCCCATGAAGTGATTAGACACAGATTATTGGTTTACGGCTGGGAGTAGGCCAAGGTTAAAATCCTAGGAAAAGATTAAGCCATGCCTTACACCTGGTTTAAGGACAAGTTGGCAGTGTGCAAGAACCTGTCCATTAGAACATCATGGCAACAGGAAGGGGAAGTCCAGGTAAGGCAGAGAAAAATGAGTTGACAGAAGAACAAACAAACATGTTTGATTCATGTTATCCACAAAAGTCTGTGTAAGTGAAAGGGATTGTGGACAAATACACACTGTCACCACCCAAACTGTAATGTTGCTGCTAGATCCCTACATCTGGAGAGTAAATCAGAGCAAACTAGGAAATTTTTAAAAGGCATGCCATGGCATTAAGAACTTCTATTGATAGCAAAAATATGCATATGCAGTAAACCAGGCCAAATGCTCATACATGATCAGTGGGTGAGTCTGTAGACACCAAAGGCTTAACTGATTTAAACATTCTTTTGGTTTTATCATATCATAGTGAGTGCTGTAGTCTGTGAGGAGTGCCCATCCCATGTTTCAGATACTCCCAAAGTGTTGAAAATGAAACTGTATCAAACAAAAATAGAATTCCGTAACACTGTGTCTAAGTGTTACCAGCCCGCCTCTTTATCTAAACTGCTTCGCCAGACTTCCTAAGGTCTTTAGGACTGGCTCCTACTTTAAATGTCTGAGAGTGGTTCCAAGCCTCAGTCAGCCTTTGCCCGAGCCATAAAGGTCTCCTTGCTGTTGTGTAAGTATTGTCATAGTTCTCCGTTTCTCATCAAGCTCATCCATATCATTCCTCTTAATGAAATGGTTCTTTCTCCCTCCCTCTGCTGGACCAGTTTCACAAGCCGATCTCTGGTTCACAGGTGCTGGAGACCCAAAGATGTCAGGTGAAATAAGAATGCATTGCTTATAGAAGTGTATAAAGTAATGCTGTCGTCTTCAGCCAGAGCTGGGTATAGTACCTCACATGAATACCTCACATGAAGATACCAGATCCAATATCTACTTTCAGCTCTTCCCCATAGTAATCTTAAACCATTCTTAGCATAACTTAGGCTACCATAGGCATAATGCTATTGTGCACTGTGTCAAGATTATTCATGTATTATTCAAATGTTGATTTCTGTGCCCCCATATCCACTTATAAACATTGCTCTCAATTATTCCCTCGTTGGTAAATAAAGAAGCTGATCAATCAGTGACTGAACAGGGGACAGAATAGGGCTGGACTTCCTCCCAGACAGGAGAGAAGGAAGGAGAAAGAGAAGTAGGGATTAGCCATGGGGAGAGAACCCAGGAGACACCATGAGAAAACACCTAGAGTCAGATCAGTACTAAAATGCAAGTCTCACTGGGACTCTGGCTGGGAGGTGGCCAGATTATCATAGAGGATTAAAATAGAGTCATACTGCTCAGAGGCTGCACTCAAGCTTTTTAAATAAAAGTCCACAGACGCTGGAGACTAGCTGGATTAAGAGGAAAACTGCAACAAACACTTATTTAAAAGCACTAACAGGCCACTGCCTGAACAAAATGTGGCCAGCATAGATTCACTGATGACTTAGTATTTGGTCCTATGACACCGCTAAGTAAGCAAAAAATATACTTAGTTTCATCACACACTACTAAGCTAAAAGTAATAAGAAGGCAGTTTCTCCTGCAGAGAAAATTTTAGAATGTTTCCATGTTAGGAGACAGATAATGTTGGGGGGCAGAACAATCATGTCACACCTATGCATCTTCAGGGGCCCAGGAATATTTTTCTTCCTCAAGGAGTTATAAACCAGGTGAGTTTTGGGTACAAATTGTTAACAAAATTCACTAAATGATTAGTTCAGATCAGTTTACTCATTAGCTGGTGTGTGTCTGCCTGTTTCATCTCTGTAAATACACTGGCAACAATGTTTCTCTCACTGGCATTTGATAAGTCACGGGCCCCATATTGGCACCATCTGACAGCTTCACAGGTATGGCCATAGTGTCTTCAGATCTGGTTATAGTGAGGGGAAAAAAATCACATTAAAAACATTAACCTAAAATGAAATCAAAGAGCTCTTTGAGGTTTAATCATCACCTTCTCCCCATGTCTCTCCATAGCATGTTTAAAACAAAGCAAAAAAACATTAACAATATAAATGCCAGTGATGGACACAGACAAGCTGTTTCCAAACATTCGACAGGAAAATTAATCTGACTGTGGCCAACAAGTTAATAACACCAGACCTGCTCTAACCCCTGAATACAGACTAGCCATGATTAGATGATTCCATAAAACCTAATCCACTGCAACAGTAGAAACCCAGAGGTCTTCTTTTCTTCTTAAAGCTCTTATTAACTATGTGGCAGATGGGATCAGAGAATTGTCACAGTGTGCACATTGAGGTCAGAGGTCAGCTTCTGGGCGTCTGTTCTTTCCTTAAGTTGTGTGTTCTAGGGCTTGCACTCAAATGGTCAAGCTGGCCTCGCAAGCTCTTCTACCAACTGAGCCGTCTCGTCAGCCCCAAACTTGGAAGATGAAAGTAGAATTTAAAAAACAGATCATCTTCCAGAGACCAGGTCACCTTCTGCAGAAGTGATCCACAAGCCAGCTCCTCACTTTCTCACCTCCTCTGCCTCCCTAGAGTTCCCAACCTCATTCCAAGTTTTCACCGAGGACTGCAATGTCACATGCAGGAGACTGAGGATGTATGGACAATTGAAAATGAAATGGAGTCTGGCTCCCTGCAGAGGCACTGGTATCCACATTTTCCAGTTGCCTGAATTCTGTGTGATTCTATCTCCTGCATATTTCTAGTCCCTGGAGTTTCTCTTAGAAGGGAAAGAGACTTTTGTTGCCAAGTTTGTTTTTCTCTCTCCTAAACTCTAATGTTTCATTCTAGCTTTTCCAAAATTATGTTTCTGAAGCATCGGGAATGAACTGTTAATTTGGCAGGAGATTGCCAAAGAAATTAAAACAAAACAAAACAAAGGCTTAGTGTCCATAGTCATTTGGATAAGGGGTGTGTATGTCAAGCCTGCTTGTACCTGTTCTCTCTCTCTCTCTCTCTCTCTCTCTCTCTCTCTCTCTCTCTGGATCCTAAGGATATTATTTCAATGTACTAAGCTGTTTTCCTGTATTAACCACAAAATTTAATCCAAACTGCAAGCTAACAAATGAGAGATTTTGGGTGGTTTAAGGCCTAGAATGACCTCTCTGGTTTTCTTTTACATGGTCACTCAGTGGGTACTTGAGTTCTCCTGGGTGGTGGGCATTGTGCTTAGTGCCAGCTGCATACCAGAATTTAGAGTGTGAGATTCACATGTGGCCGACGAGCTTCTACCCACATGTCTCTAGACCAGCTTGTGTTTCCCTGCTCCTTCTGTGGGCCAGAGCTGAGAAAACTACTAACCTATTGCATTCCTGACAATGCTGGCTCTGAAGTGCTCTGCAGCCTTTGAACCTAGACCCACCATACGGCACTGCTGTAAGGAGATGCCTTTGGGACAGAACCAGTCAGAGAAGCTTTGTTTCTGGGGCCTTCACTTTGAGATGTCATTTGCAGATCCCCAGATGGATGCATTACACTCAGCCCTACCGAACTGTACTCTTCAAACCAGCTCATAGAGTAAACATTGTGTTATGTACAATTTATACAGTTACAGTTAGCATCCAAGCATGGTGTCTCACATCTGTAATCTCAGCACTTAGGATGCTGATGCAGGGGGATTGTTGTGAGTTTGAAGCCAGCCTGTACTAGGCAGTGACTTCTATGTCAGCCTAGACTGCATTGAGACTCTGGCCTATCCTTTTATATTACTAAAAAATAAAAGATGCTGTGGTGGGCAGCTCAGTAAAGGTGTTTCCTTCAGAATGACTCGAGCCTAATGACCCAAGTCTGATCCCTGGGATCTACGTAAAAGTGGAAACTGAGAACCAACTCCAAAAGGTGTCCTTTAACCTCCATACATGTACTGTCGTATGTTCATGAATGCATCATGAATCTCTCTCTCTCTCTCTCTCTCTCTCTCTCTCTCTCTCTCTCTCTCTCTCACACACACACACACACACACACACACACACACACTAATACAAACTGTTATTTTTTAACTTAATAAAGTAGTGGAATCTGGAGCAATGGCTCAGCAGTTAAAAATCACTGGTTGCTTTCCCAGATGACCCCAGTCCCATTTGCAGCACCCACATAGCATGTATGCAGGCAGAATACCTAGACACATAAAATAAAAATAAGAGTAGCCAGGAATAATGGTATGCATCTTTAATTTCCAGAACTTGGAAACAGAGCCAGGCAGATCTCTGAATTTGAAGCCAATCTGGCCTATATAGTAAGTTCCAGGACAGCTGGGTGGGTAGGTAGGTAGGTAGGTAGGTAGGTAGGTAGGTAGGTAAGTAGGTGGGTGGGTGGG
>LR752427.1:0-30213 GCA_902729485.2 Mus minutoides | reverse complement strand
GCTGTCTCCTGAGAGACTCTGCCAGTGCCTGACAAATGCAGAGGTGAATGCACACAGCCATCCATTGGACTGAGCACAGGGTCTCCATGGAGGAGCTAGAGAAGAAAGGACCCAAGGAGCTGAAGTGGTTTGCAGCTCCATAGGAGGAACAGCAATATGAACCAACCAGTACCCCCAGAGCTCCCAGGGACTAAACCACCAACCAAAGAGTACACATGGAGCATCCCATGGCTCCAGCTGCATATGCAGCATAGGATGGCCTTATGGGACATCAATGAGAGGAGAGGCCCTTGGTCTTGTGAAGGATCCCAGTGTAGGAGGAAGCCAGGACAGGGAAGCAGGAGTGGGTAGGTTAGTGAGCAGGGGGAGGGGGGATAGGATAGGGGGGATAGGGGAGGGGGATTCAGAGGAGAAATGAGGAAAGGGGATAACATTTGAAATGTAAAGAAAATGTCTAATAAAAAAAAGTTCAAATCAGCAATCATCAAATTATCCTAAAGTTTCAGGTACCTTTATTCTTGAAAGGTAAGATACAATATGTCTTCTCACAGTGAAGGAGAGTTCAAAGTCAATTAACCTAATATTTTAACCTTTTTCCCAATCAAACTCTACATGGCTTGGCATGGAGCCAACGGTTGGCCTGGTGCATTCCCCTCCATTTGCAGTGTTTGTTTTGGGCGTGCTAAAGTAAAAGAGAAAGGCAGATTGTCACAATACTGGTGGATAGACCCAAAAGACAAATGCTTCAAACCAGACTAAACACCATATAAACTGCTGCTTAAGCACCGTGATCTTTAAAAGGGTACACTGACTTTAGTTAAAAAAAAAAAAAGTGTGTTTCGACTTCTATTTTTCAGCAGCACAAGAGGAGGTGATCTGAATTTGGAGTAGTTGGTTCTAGAAATTAAATCTCTATGACCAGATGGTCAAATAATCAGTGGGCGCCACAAAATAATATTATAAGAAGTCATTTGATTTCTAGAAAAGGAAAAAGAAAAGGCAGTCTGGCTTTTACAGTGGTATTGAAAGGCTATTTTAGAATAAACTTTATTATCCTGAACACAACAGTAAATGAAATCCCAGCTGTGACTCTGAAATACAGAATGTGGTTGTCCTTCTTGGAAACACTGCTTCATTTTCCTGTCCTCCCACCACTCCCTTGCCCTGCTCCCCTTCATCCTTCTCTCTTCCTCCCTCACCTCATCCTTCCCCAAATTCATTTTTTATAATACACTACCTTTAAGGGTTGGACAAGAGGTGAAGGTGTTTGTGTCTTAAAGAAACCAAGTATATACTATGATACATACATACATTAGCAGTATTGTTTTCCCATTTTTAAAATTCATATCGGAAATGGATCCTTTCTTAAAATTTTTTAATACAATCAAGAATATCTGCTGACTTCTCTCTCAATATCTTGGATTCCTGATTTTGAACAGTAGAATCAATATCGCTGGAGGCATAAACTAATTTGGTGTGGTGGTAATATCTTTGCATCAGAAATTACATATGGAAAAGCTTCTTCAGGAAAAAAAACCACATGAAATCCAATATGTCCATTTTTTAAAAAGTAATCTTTGTAATGTTTATATATGCATATATAAAATGTTTTTACTTATTTTTAAATGTTTTATGTAATATATTTTATTATATTATTTCCCCTCCCCCAACTCCTCCCATATGCTCCCTGATATGTATACAATGTATTTTAGTCATATATATCTCTCAAGATAGCTGCATTTTTGATGCATTGTTAGACCTTTGAAATAAGCCACAGTGTGCTGGCTTGTTTTGTGTGTCAACTTGACACAAGCTGGGGTTATCACAGAGAAAGGAGACTCCCTTGAGGAAATGCCTCCATGAGATCCAGCTGTAAGGAACTTTCTCAATTAGTGATCAAGGGGGGAAGAGCCCAGACCTTTGTGGGTGGTGTCATCCCTGTGTTGGTGGCCCTGGGTTCCATAAGCAAGCAGGCTGAGCAAGCCAGAGGAAGCAATACAGTAAGTAGCACCCCTCCATGGCCATTTGCATCAGCTCCTGCCTCGAAGTTTCTGCCCTGTGTAAGTTCCAGTCTTGACTTCCTTTGGTGATGAACAGCAATGTGGAAGTGTAAGCTGAATAAACCTTACCTCCCCAACTTGCTTCTAGGTCATGATGTTTTGTACAGGAATACAAACCTTGACTAGAACACACAAGAACGTGAAGAGTCGAAAATATGATGTTCAATGATGTCATTACGTGTTAATATTGTTTGTTTGTTTGTTTGTTTGTTTTTCGAGACAGGGTTTCTCTGTATAGCCCTGGCTGTCCTGGAACTCACTTTGTAGACCAGGTTGGCCTCGAACTCAGAAATCCGCCTGCCTCTGCCTCCTGAGTGCTGGGATTAAAGGCATGCATCACCACGCCCGACTACGTGTTAATTATATTTCATCTTCATAAGTATTGAAGTATGTAATAGGACATGTGTTTTCTTCATTCCTCCACTACTGGAATAGTTTATCTCCCACTGAACAACAATGGGCTTTGGAGAACTGTCTTACTATGAGTGATCTTGCAGCTTGTCCTGGGTTTATTGCTTTGTGAGGAAATAATTATCCTTGTTTCTAACTAAATATATAATGCTTTGTCCAACCCGAATACATGTGCCATGTGGTATCTGGACAACACCTTGCTCAATTGTACCCTATATTTTTATTCTGTACCATAACAGTGGTGTGAGCAGAATGGTGTCGATGATCAGCTGCCAGGAAGGATCTATTGGCCATGGTTGGCCAACACCCTCTACTAAATCTGGGCATGCTCTGTGTGAGTAAAACATCATTCCATCTAGCTCTTTACTCTGTTATTCTGTCTGTGACTCCAATACCAGGATGTAGTAGGTGGAAGTATTAGACTTCCATTTCTAGTTTACCAAGACAATGCCATCAGCTAACCATACTTGTATCCTGGACTTTCTCACATTCATTACGTGGGCCTCATTACCTTAAAAGAGGTCAGGTTAGATTCCAAGAGTCTAAGTATGAAAAGATTATATAGCTAAGAACAGTGAGTACTCAAGGCTCATGACTTTGTTTCCTGTCTAATATGCAATGCCATGAGTCTGAGCTTTTTGTTTGTATGCTGTATTTTGTGTGGAGGGAAATATTAAGAAATATTATAAGAGCTAATAAAAGCTTGATACTTTACTTTTAGAATGTTATAAACTCTCCCTCTATCAACACAAAACTGTATCATATAGACCTCTCCTTGGTTCATTGCATAAAACAATAAAAGATATTCTGACATGAGTAGCCAGCCTAGTATCTGTGATTACCATCTCAGGAGGGGGCAGTTCATATCCAACTGTAATCATTTGGTGGCCAAATGACTTTGCTGCCATAACTATTGTCAGCCAAACTTCAGTGATCTGAATGTCCATCTCAAATGACCTCCTAGCCTCTTGCTGTTCTAGGACAGGTATACATGTATAAATGTGTCCAGAGGCACAAGACAAACCAGTCCTCACATGACACAGTCTGAGACTTCTAACCTTTGCTAAAATGTGAAGCTCAGTTACTAAAACCTAACAAGGAGAGCACAGAACTGTCTCAATAGTGTTGGCCTTGTTAAAGGACAAAGCTCTTTCTCTATTAGGACTTGATGTTCTCTCGCAAGCTGAAAGACTCTCAAGATATGGCAACAGTGCCACAGAGCATACTGTGAAACTTTCCAAGGAGAAGAACTAAAACTTTTCAATAACTCAACAGCTTCAGACACTAATAGGAAAAACGACTGGAAAAGTCAAGCCCCACGATTGCTAGACACAAGGACTTCAGTGCTCTTTGTCTAATGTCAGAGCTAATTATTAAAGCTTCAGAATTAAAAATGAGACATAACCCACACTGCATATGCAATAAATCACACACAACCCATACATAGTATATACATAAAAGGTCTAAATGTTAGAGAATAAAAATTTCCATCAGAGATTTAAAGCAACAAAAGGCTTAAAAGCACCTTTTTTGATATGTGGGTTAATATGTGACCATTGAATTCAACATAGCTCTATAAAACATAGCATTACAGGGTGATAGATAAAACAAATAAAATATTTCTGTCCTCAATGAATTTGCTGTTTTTCTCTTACCAAGATTATATCAAATCATAAAAGCAACCCCAGAGGATGAACAATATCAACCAATCTGACCCTCCTCCAGAGCTCCCAGGGACTAAACCACCAACCAAAGAGTACACATGGAGGGACCCATGGCTCCAGCCACACATGTAGCACAGAACGACCTTGTTTGGCATCAATGGGAGGAGAGACCCTTGGTCCTGTGAAGGATTTGATGCCCCAATATAGGGAAATGCCAGAGTGGGGAGGAGGGAGTAGGTGGGTAGATGGGAGAAGTACCCTTAAGAAACAGGCTAAGGGGAGATGGGATAGGGGCTTTCCAGAGGGGAAACTGGGAAAGGGGATAACATTTGACATGTAAATGAATAAAATATCCAATAAAAAAAAGAAAAAGGGGGAAAAATTGTAAACAGAATCAAATATTAAAGAAACCCTGGGGAAAAAAAAAAAAAACAGGGACTTTCTATAAAGTAATAGACCAGAATCCTTCAAAATCACCAGGGTCACAAAGGAAAATAAAATGACAGTGTATATCTACATCAAATAGTAGTTTTGTAAGACAGTTCCAGATGCAAATCACAGTACTATACTATACTGTTAATTCAAAGCTGTGCAGAAGCCATTTATTAAAAACTTACCATCAGAACTTGTGACGCTAAATAAATAAATAAATAAATACAACCTAGAATAGGTAACAAATTTTTATATGAAAACATCTTTCAGGGAAAAAATTCTAGCTCATAGTAAAAGATTAAAACCTAAAAGGTAATAAAATTGCAAAATAAAACAACTAGATTTCTTATACTGGTCAAACCAAATCAGAAAGTAGACATTCCAACTACCTGATAACAAGTCTCTCAACTCCCTGTGGTGGTTTGCTATGTATGGTCTCCATAGGCTCATAGATTTGAATGTCTGTTCACCAGGGAGGGGTGCTATTTAAAAGGATCAAGAGACGTGGCCTTGTTGGAAGAAGTATGTACATGGGGATGGGCTTTGAGGCTTCAAGGGCCCAAGTGCTCTCTCTTCCTGCTGTGTATGGATCTGGATCTAGAAATTTCAACTACTTCTCCAGCATTATGTCTTCCCTGTGTGCTGCTGTTCTCCCCACCTTGATGTCAATAAACTAAATCTCTGAAAGTGTAAGCAGTAGCACCAGTTAAAAGTCTTAGCAGAGTAACCATAGTCGTGTTGTTTCTTCGCAGCAGCAGAACAGTAACTAAGAGGGGGAAAAATTGGTACCAGAGTGTAATATTGCCATGATAGACCTGACCACACTGCTTGATGGTGGGATGTAAGCTTTGGACTAGAAAAGCTCTTGAGTGCTTTAAGTAGGGCTTAATGGGGTAGGAGAGTGGACGACAGCGGTGCTGCAAGCAATGTAGATTGTGACAGCCCATCTCCAGGGGTTTCAGTAGATAAGAATATTAGTAAGTGGCCTAGAGACCATGCTTATAATATTTTGGTAAAGAATGTGACTGCTTTCTGCCTTTGTCCAAACAATCTGCCTGAAGCTAAACTGAAGAATTTTGGATTCATGGTATTGGCAAAGGAGATTTCAAGACAGCCTAGTATTGACTCTGCCCTGTGGTTATTAGTGGTCACACTTAAGCAGATCTATAATGGAAAAGAGCAAGCTGAGCAAGGGAAAATACAGAATTAAGTTTGAGGAGAAAGGGAGCACCAGGAAGTGTAATGGAGTGAAGTCCAGTGCTCAGATAAAAAAAGTTTAAAGAAAAAACAGATGCTAAATGTCATAAAGGGAGTGGTAGCCTCAGGCAAGACCTTACCCAGCTAAGCTTCCAAATTATAAAAAGGAATTAAAGAAAAGCTTAAGCAATGAAGAAAATCAATAACAGAAAGCTGATAGAAATGTAATTAAAAAGGGGGGCAAGTTCCAGCCCCAACAAGCAGAAGAACTTGGCAGCCTCTGCCACGTGGTTTTGGCTTTAGAGTTAAAGATACAAAAAAAAGGGGTTATGGAATCTCCCCCTCCATCCATCACTAAGGAAAGCTGCTGGGCCCACGCATGCATCAGAGGTGTCCCTGCATGGAGGCTCAAAAGAGGCCATTGCATTAAAGCTGTGAAGGTGAAGCCTGGATTGCCTTGGAAACCCAAAGATGTTTGAGATGCCAGAGTCATGGGATACCAGGTGAGGAAAGCTGTTAACAGGGAATGGAAACAGCTCAAGAGAGAGAAGTGTGTTGCAGTCATCAAAGCTAAAGGGAGTTGGAGGTCTGAAAATCTGCTTTTACATCAGACAGAGAGATGCTGAGTTTGGAAAATGCCCTGCTAGGTTTTGGTCTTGCTTTGGTCCAGTATTTCCTCCCTGTGCTTCCCTTTCCTCCCCTTTGGAATGGTAATGCATATTCTGTGCCATTCTATATTGAAAGTATGTGATCTGCTTATAATTTTGGTTTTACAGAAGTTACAGTTAAGAGATTGCCTTGAGTTTCAGAAAAAGACTTTGGACTTGGCAGTTTTAAACTGCATTGAGACTATGAAAACTTTTGAAGTTGGAGTGAATTCAATTTTGAACTATGATGTGGCTACAAGCCTATGGGGGCCAGGGAGTAAAATGAATAAGAATGCCTCCCCCCCAAGCTCATAGATTTGAAAGTTTGGTCACCAAGGAGTGGCACTCTTTGAAAACATTAAGAGGCGTGGCTTTGTTGGAGGAAGTATGTCACTGGCGTGTGCTTTGAGGCTCCCTCTTCTGGCCACATGTGGATCAGATGTAGAACTCTGAGCTACCTCTCCAACGCCATGTCTGCCTATGTGCTGCCATGTGTCCCACCATAATGATTTTGGACTAAACCTCTAAAACTCTAAGCCAGCCCCAATTAAATGCTTTCTTTTATACAATTTGCCTCGGTCACAGTGTCTCTTCACAGCAATGAACACTGACTATGGCATTATCCACGGCCTCTCTCCAGGAAAGTTCGGACTCAAACAGAGACAGGGAATAATCCAGAAATATCTCAGAGCCAGAGAGTCAACCTCAGAATCGGTAATATTTCTAGAATCTTTGGAATCACCAAGATTTGTAGCAATGGGCAATCCCAGCTCACCCAGAATCCTAGCTGACTATAAACGGACAAAGTCAAGCTAGCAAGCCTTGTAATAACTCACTAGACAGCATAGCTTCTGATAATCCGGCCAAGCACAGTACTCCAGAAGGAACGTTTGAACTTCCATGGTTCACCTGTTAATTGCACATTATAATTATAAATTTGTAAGTACAGAGGAGCTAATTAAAAGAAAACAGGAGCCAGCCAGATGACTTCCCTGGAAAATGCACTTGCCACCAAAACTGACAACCTGAGGTATATCCCCTGGTTCCACAAGGTGAAGGGAGAAAACCCAGCCTGTATAAGTTGTCTTCTAACCTCCACACCCATTACACACACACACCATATACCACAGACCACATATAGCACACACACACTATACATCACAGACCACATAACATACACCACACCACACACCATACACCACAACACACATATACACACACCATACACCACAAACCATACACACCACACACATCATATACCACACACCGCAGACCACACACATACACACAGACACACACACAAGACTTAAAAATTAAAATTAATTTAAAAACAAATATTTCTCTAATAGCTTTGAGGTCATATAAATGTTACTTGGGAGTATGACATTTTATACAATTTACCAACAGAGCAGATCCAAACCTGAAAACAGTTCTCATAACAGAAAAAAATGAATACATATAGGAAACAAATCTCAGAACAAACTGTCTAGAAATATTGTTAAATTCTTATTCTGATGTGCCCTACACTGAGAATGATAAGGTCACCACAGCAGCCAGGACTTTTTCCTGACTAACTCATTACTAGGTCTCTACAGCCTAGTATTGACTACCACTGCCACCCCTGCACCCAAGACTTTTAATAGGTTCCTTTTCTGCTTGCTTCTAATAGCTTAGTAATTTAACAATCTTAAATAATATTTGGTGGTTATAAACACCTATCAAAGGCAGGTTCTTGTTGTGGTATCTTCATTTGCTCTAAGGCAGCTTTCAAACTGAAAAAGCCCTCTGCCTGTGAGCAGCTGGCAACAGTGTAGCTGCAAATGAACTTGAGTTTCAAAGAGTTACAGTTAAACTATGTTGCTAATACAGTTTACAAGTCATGCAAATTTTAAGAGCAGCTCATCAAAAAAAAAACAAACAAACAAAAAACAAAACAAAACAAAACTAAAAAAAAAAAAAAAAAAACCATAGCCGGGCGTGGTAGCACACGCCTTTAATCCCAGCACTCAGGAGGTAGAGGCAGGTGGATTTCTGAGTTCGAGGCCAGCCTGGTCTACAAAGTGAGTTCCAGGACAGCCAGGGCTACACAGAGAAACCCTGTCTCAAAAAAACAACAAAAAAAGAACAACCATAACTCCCAACACTTAGATGTCTATAAAATGTCACTTCTACTAGTTTTTCTATAAAGATATTATATATGCTTTCTGCCATTAACTATTACCTTATGATATTATTAAATACTTGTATGATATCTCATTGCATAGATGATATAGTAACTACTCTTGTTTGTCAACTTGTTGCAATTTAAGTATCACCCAAACAAACCTCTAGGAGCTTCTGTGAGTGTGTTTCTGGGGTAATTTGAATGAAGTGAAAAAAACCTCATGTTGGCTATGGGCAGACCACAGTAGAATCCCAAGTGGAGGAATGAGTAAGAGAACCCAAGCTGAGCTCCAGCCTTTGTCTCTCTCCCTTTTTGACTGAACTACTGCCTTGTGCTCTTGCTGTCCCTCCCTTGCCCACCAAGATGGCTAACCCCTCAGAGGTGAGCAAAGGCTAATTCTTCATTCTCTAACTTGCTTGTGTCAAGGTTATTGTGACAGAAACATTAACCACTAAACCAGTGTTGCTGGTTTCATTTTTCAGAACAGCACTGCATTTAACATACTTAGATTGGGACTGGAGAAACAGCCCTGCGGTTAAGAGTACTCTAAAACTTTTCCAGAGGATCCAAGTTCTGCTCCCAGCACCGCGCATTGATGGGACTCACAACTACCTGTAACTCTAGCTCCTGGAAATGGGACACTTTCTTCTGGCTTCTGAGGGCACCTTTCCAAGTGCTCATGTACACACAAACATAAACGAACAGTGAACCAAAACATCCTCTGTCCTGTGTCATTCACGTTGCCATGATTATTTCTTTAGGAAAAAAAGAAAACAACAACAAAACTAAATGAAACAAACAAACAAAGAAAAAAAGTAGAAGACGTTGGGCTGGATCAATAACCATAGAGACTTTGAGCACATTTCACATGTATTTCCAAGTTAAAATCCAGAACATGTATCAGTTAATTATCTACTCCAGTTCATCAATACCTGAATATATACTCCAGTTTCATCTACCTGAAAACCTACTCTAGAGTAATAACCAACACACTAACTGTGGGCAACGTTGAAGGGCCAACGGAAATACTACTTAAACTGATACCTCTAATTTTCCATTAAAAACTAATTAATGAAGAAAGACTATCTTGATATTCTTTCAACCAGCTAGATGACAGAAGTATAGTAGGCTCAGTACGTGCTTCCGTTTGTGGCACCTCTGGACTTGAGTAGCAGTCTCCTTGATGTGCTCCAGCCTGCCATTCTAGCCTACAGATTTTGAGTTTACCAACTTACTAAAATTATGGGAGCCCCTCGAAACAAATCTCTCTACATATGTGTCCCAGGAAATACATAACGAACAGTGGGTAATGACTCAAAGTACATTTTCCTCCACATTTAAATAGAAATTCTCTTCCTGACAAGCATCTCTCAAGCCTTAAGTGTGCCTATAAAACCACTGAAACACCCTGTAAAGCATTAATTATTCCTGAAATTTTAGATTTTTTTCCCCTTTGAACAAGTCCCAATGTGATAGGATAGTGCTGATTATGAACAAGGTCTTGATTTTCAGTAGCAGACAAACCATTGTACCTCTAGCACCCATAAAACACCTACTTCAACAATATCCTAGCTCCCCAAATAAGGAATTTAAAGTAGTATTTCCAATAACATTGTCTTTGTTTCACAAAGATGGCTGCTTATGTAATGTGCCAGAAAGACAAACCCAAGACCTTAACAATATCTATTTTAAAGTAATGATATGCTAAATGACATAAGCCATACTGTGTCCAGTTTTTATCATGATCCTATTTAGAGATTTCTACAACTACAGTATAACATAATGGGGGGAGGGTTGTAATGCACACGTGTGTGCGTGTATGTGTGTGTGTGTGTGTGTGTGTGTGTGTGTGTGTGTGTGTTTATGTACCAGGGAGTCAGAATATCAGATTCAATTCTTTAGTGTCTTAGCTTGCCAGCTGGCTAAGCCTAAGAAATTCTGAATACTAGTCATGCCAGAATTCCACTCCCACAACCTGGCTGACAGCTTTATCAACAATCTGGAGAGAAAGCAGCCCCTGGCTGCCCTTCCCTCTCTGTGGTGCCAATTGTGGCCTGAATGTTTGGGCTTCAGCAATAAACAGAAGCAGACAAGATCTAAATATCCAAAGTGAGTATAAAAAAATACTTTTACTATTAACAAAAATAATAATAATTAAATAAATAAACAAGGGAGACATTCAGGACATGAATCAACTTTTAAGACAATGATGGCATAAGTAATTAGTAGCTTTAATACAGTAGTGATGAGCTGCTGAATACTGTGCTCAATTACCAATAATCACATTGGCAAATATGTCACTATCATCAAACAAATATATCTTTCAGCTAACCAGGAGGTGAATCACACCAGAAAGAGTAATTAGCAAGGCTAATAGAGAACACAAAGAAAGTTATGTGAGCTCATTGTTGCTCCTTACATGTTTTTACTGAATAAAGTAATATAATTCTAAATTAGCCAACAAGCCACTGACTGCCTCATCAACTTCCCCAAGAAACTGACCGAAAGGACAAGAGAGAAAGCACAGAGCAAAGTCCTCCAGAGTGACAGCTGAGCCACGACAACCTGGATGAGTCTTGAGTGTACTGCGTCAACTAAGACAGGCACAAAAAGATGGATGATGGTATACATGATTCCACTATGGAAGGATATCTTCGAAAAAAAAAACATCATAGCTAAGTTTAAAGGTTTTAATTTCTTATTTTGAGTTATGTGTATTGTGGAGAGGCAATATGCACCTGTGTGAGTATCCAAGGCCCGAAAAGAGCATCATGGTAAGCTGCCTCACATGGTTGCTTAGAACAGCACTTGAATACTCTGCAAGAGTATTAGTAGCTCCTAACCATATCTATCCCGCCATCCCCATAGCTAAGTTTCAACAGGAATGGTACTTCAAAGCATACAAAGCATTGCTATTAATTTTTCAATTCATAAGGGAACTAGGAAGCAAATGTCACAACTACAACTACAAAGAGCAGAGGAAGCATAAGCCTGGTGATGTCTTCAAAATTAAAAAAAAAATCATGCTATATAAGTCATTCATGTGAAAATGATTTGACTTTAGCTACAGACCGTTTTCAATAGCTTCTACATTATAATGATGCCCATTTTTAAAATAATCTTTACATTTCAAGCTGTGAAGAAAGTAAATGTCTTCTCATGTCGTTTCTATGCAGAAAGTGGATGGCAGCATTCCATGAACCCTACTGTGGCCTGAATTTAATCATAGGCTTGTATCTGATGTGGGCTCTGGACACAAGACAAACCCTCAAAGTTGGAAAGGACAATATGTGTTCTTGCCAAATCTATTCCATTATTGGGGACCATGTCTCTCCTACTCCTGGCTGGTTGCCTATTAGTGACTATTTCCAGTGTGTGGCCACCAGAATTGTGAGTGGTTTGTGAAATATTTGGAACTTAAGGTTTCCCATAGTCAAGCAGCCATGTGATTGTGGAGTTGCACCCAAGTTAGCCACTCTGAAATCAAACATGAAAGATGGTATGAAATCTTATTACTATCCGTATGACCCATCCATGTGCAAAGCAAGGAACTGTTAACACATGAAACATATCCTTCCCTCAAAGACAAATGAGAGGGGAGCCATCCTTTTCTACTTCAAAACAACAAGAACCAAAACCCACAAAAAACAAACAAAAATCAAAGAAATGAGTTCTACCTGCCTGAGCCCAGTTTTCTATTCAGGTTCTGAGTAATGATGTCACTTTGCACTGCATATCTCTAAATTTTTAATGTTGGTAAAAAATGTAAACAACAACAAAAAGTCACACACACACTCCTCCCATTATTAAAACAATGACCCAAACTCCATAATAAGATCTAGTCCATTCATTTTGAAAAATGCTCTAGGAAGCACAACTGCCATGAAGTATTTCATATGATTTGCACTTGCTATTAAGGAAGCATCTAAAATTGATTTTTTAAAAAGAATAGAATAAAGACACCACCTATCCTCTCAAAAAGTTGAACAAGTAGCAAGAAAAACAACTAAATGCAAAGTCAAAGATCAAGAAATGTATATTACTGCTCTTATTCTCTCTGACTCTCTTCCCTCCCTGACTCCTTTCTCCCTCTCCCCCACCCATGTGTTCCTGCCCCCCCCATCCATGTGTTATTGGCTGGCACGCTCTCTTTCCCTCTCTCCTTATCTGTCTCTACTCCCTTCTCAACTCGCCTTCCCATGTCCTAAATAAACTCTATGAAAGAAAGAAAGAAAGAAAGAAAGAAAGAAAGAAAGAAAGAAAGAAAGAAAGAAAGAAAGAAAGACGGACATGTGTATTACAGAACTTGAAAGAACAATTCTCAACTTTATATGGGAAAAAAACAGAATAGCTAAAAAAAAAAATCCTGTACAATAAAAGAACTTCTGGAGGTATTACCTTCCCTGACCTAGAGCTGTACTACAGAGCAATAGTAATTTAAAAAACTGCTATGGGAACTGAAAAATGGATCAATGGAATTGAATCGAAAATCCAGAAATAAACCCACACACCTATAGACACTTGGTGTTTTATAAAGAAGACAAAACCATACAACAGAAAAAGAGAAAACATCTTCAACAAATGGTACTGATCTAACTGGATGTATGCATGTAGAATAATTTTTGAAAATAGATCTATCACCCTGCACAAAACTCTAGTCCAAGAGGATCAACAACCTCAACATAAAACTGGATACACTAAATCTAATAGAACACAAAATGGGGAACAGCCTTGAACTCATGGGTACAGGAGACAATTTCCTGAACAGAACACCAGTGGCTCAGGCCCTAATAATTGATAACTGGGACCTAATGAAACTGAAATCTTCTGTAAGGCAAAGGACACTGACAACAAGACAAAAAAGCAGCCTATAGATTGGGAAAGGATCTTCACCAACCCTGCATCTGAAAGAGGACTAATTTCCAAAATTTATAAAGAACTCAAGAAGTTAGACACCAACAATCCAAATAACCTTTAAAAATGGGATATAAAGCTAAACAGAGAATTCTCAACATTTGAGGAATCTCAAATGGCTGAGACACACTTAAAGAATGTTCAAAGTCTGAAGAGGAAACTTCTGGTTTCTTTGTAAAGTCAGTTATGCAAATGGTGGTTTACCTGGGAACACAGGTGAAAGGATGTTTGCTATAGCAAACACATGAAAGAATGTTTTCCTGAAACAGCCACAGGTGAATAAATGTTTTCCTGAAGCAGAGACAAGTGAAAGGATGTTTTGTAATAGCAAACACATGAAAAGACATGTGATGAAGGAATATAAATATGACCCCACAGACGGTGGGAGCTCGAGCATTGGTTTGCATTGTTCCACCTCACTAGTCTTTGCTGATTACACACATGGATTCTCAGAAAACTCGGAATAGTTCTACCTCAAAATGCAACTATAACACTCCTGGGCATATAGCCCCCCCCCCCAAAAAATGCTTCACTACCCCCACAAGGACACTTGCTCAACTATGTTCACAGTAGCTTTTTTTTTTTTATTATTCATAATAGCCAGAAACTGGAAACAACCTGAATGTCCCTCAACTCAAAAATGCATAAAGAAACTATGGTACATCTACACTATTCAGCTATTAAAAACAAAGATACCATGAATTTTGCAGGCAAATGGATAGAACCTGAGAATATCGTCCTGAGTGAGGTAACCCAGTCCCAAAATGATATGCTTAGTACATACTAAGCCTATCCTTTTATAAGTGGATATTATTCATAAGATACAGGATAACCATGCTATAATCAACAGACCCAAGAAAGCTAAACAAGAAGGAAGGCCCAAGCAAGAATGCTTGAGTTTCACTTGGAAGAAGGAATGGAGTGGTCCTGGAAGGCAGATGGAGAGGACTGGGTAGGAAAGAGGATAGGAAGGGAATGGGAAGATCAGAATTAGGTGTGGGGAAAGGCAGAAGAGATGGCCAGATGACCGTGAGAATGAATGGAAATCTGCAACTGGTAGGGGTGGGGACTGGACATCTTGATTTTCCAGAGATTTGGGGTAGAGGAGGTTCCAAAGAATCAGTGGGGGATGACCTTAACTGTCCCTCACAGTATTGGGGATATGGAACCTTCAACCTACAACCACAACCATCAATATTTACTAGGGCAATAGAGGCATAGAACACGTAGAAGTGGCCAACCAATGAAGAGTCTAACTTAAGGCCCACACTATGGGAAGGAGCCTCCAATACCTGGATGACCAGGAATTGAAGGCTAGATAGCCCAGAGACCTATTGTTGCAAAAAAATTAATAAAATTATTTATAATAATATTGTTATATACTTATAGATAGGTGCCTATCCCAACCAATACCAAAAAGGCTATTGCTGTCAGCAGAGACACACAGCCAAACATTAGGCAGAGAGATAAAGAGAGACAGGCAGAGAGAGAGAGAGAGAGAGAGAGAGAGAGAGAGAGAGCGCCCAAATTGGAAATTTCCATCAAGTCCCTCCACTTGGAGCTCTGGGAACCCTATGGGAGATGGGAAGGAGAGATGTAGGAGCCAGAGGGGTAGAGACACGAGGAGAGCACAACCTAACTAAGGCTTCAACTAAGCATGGCTCCCAGGGGCTCCCAGGGGCTCCCAGAGACTGAAGTGACAATCAGTGACAGTTGCAGAGCCTGCATGGATGGCCCTAGTCCTCTCTGTATATATGTTATGGTTGTGCCGCTTGGTTTTTTGTGGGACTCTTGACAATGGGAGTGGGCGTTGCCTCTGATTCTTTCCTCTGCTCTTTCAATCAACCAGGTTGCCTCACCCAGCCTTAATATGAGGGTTTGAAACAAGCCTAGTCAATATTGTATCTTGTTGTGCGATGATTGGTGGATATCTCAAGGAGGCCTGGTCCTTCCTGAAGGGAAATGGAGGAGGAGTGGATCTGGGGGTTAAGGGGAGGGAATAGAAGGAGTGGAGGGAGGTGAAACTGTAGTAAGGATGTATTCAAAATTAGAATATTAAAATGAGAATGCTCTGAGAGGAGAGCACTGTACAAGTCCCCTTCCGAAGGATCCAGACAAGGCAGTGGCATCTCCAATCACATTGTAAAAGACTTAACATTAGTCCCTGAACCTGTCTGGGCCTCATTCTGTTTTACTCTGTATTTTGTGGCTCTGGAATTGCCAGTCCCCACTTCTACCTTCCTCCAAAGAGAACCTCCATCTAAGGGCAGGGAGGGGGCAGAGAATCACCACATCTAACCCATGGAGCATCCTCAAAGCCTTCTGTTGCTACCTCACCCCCCCAACAACTTTAACCTGCATGTTCTGAAACATACGAGGCAAAGCAGGGCAACCTTGTTCAATTCACTACATTTGCCCAGTAGAAAACAAGTCCTTTGGTGGCTGGGACTATTCCGCTCTTCAGGCCACTTCCCAGTATTGGTAGAAATTCGTTTCTGGTACATTGCATAATGATTCCTGTACTTCAAAATTCTTTCCTCCACCGGTCTCTTTAAGAGTTTTTTCTGAAAACACAAATGTCACCCTTGGAGGAGCTTCTGATCCAATAGATTTCAAGTGGGTCCCAGAGAGCTGTGCCCTTTTCTTTTTTCTTTTTTTTTTTCTTTTTTTTTTTTTTACTTTTTTTTATTAGATGTTTTCTTAATTTACATTTCAAATGTTATTCCGAAAGTCCCCTCCCCCTCTCTCCTCCCTGCTCCCCTGCCCACCCACTCCCACTTCTTGGCCCTGGAGTTCCCCTGTATTGGGGCATATAAAGATTGCAGTACCAAGGGGCCTCTCCTCCCAATGATGGCTGACTAGGCCTTCTTCTGTTACATATGATGCTAGAGACACGAGTTCTGGGGGTTCTATTTAGTTCATATTGTTGTTCCTCTTCTAGGGTTGCAGACCCCTTCAGCTCCTGGGGTTCTATCTCTAGCTTCTCCAATGTGGGCCCCGTGCTCCCTCTTATGGATGACTGTGAGCATCCACTTCTGTGGGAGTCAGCTATATCAGGGTCCCTTCAGTAAACACTTGCTGTCCTATGCAATAGTGTCTGAGTTTAGTGACTGATTATGGGATGGGTCCCCGGTGGGTTAGTCTCTGTATGGTCCATCCTTTCATCTTAGCTCTAAACTTTGTCTCTGTAACTCCTTTCATGGGTATTTTGTTTCCTATTCAAAGGAGGAATGAAGTATCTGCCCTTTTCTAACAACAGGGTTCATCCAGACATGCATCCAGACTTGACAGCTTTGTCCAGATCAGCAGTGTTTGAAAGTAATGGAGCAGTAACCACTGTAGTTCAGCTTTCCCTCGTCAATCCCTAGTACTCCATCCTTCCTCCAAGCACACCATCCTTCTACCTTTCAATCAACCTAAACATTTACATCTGTGGCACCAAAATCTCCCTACCACCACCCCCTTTACATTCTCAAGGGACTTGTGCCTTTACTGTTTTCCTACTTTGTTTTCCCTTTTTTTTTTTTTTTTCTATCAGGGTCATGCCAAAATTAAGGGTAACACCATGTTTAAATTTGACTTGGCTTTTATGTCATTTAAGGAAGAACAATATCAACTAACCAGATACCCCAAAGCTCCCAGGGACAAAAACACCATGGGGGTGGGGGGACCCCATGGCTCCAGCTGCATATGTAGCAGAAGATGGCCTTGTTGGGCATCACTGGGAAGGGAGGTCCTTGGTTCTGCGGAGGCTCGATGACCCAGGGTAGGGGAATTCTATGGTGCTGAGGCAGGAGTGTGTAGGCAGGTGGGGGAGCACCCTCATAGAGGCAGGAGGAGGAGGAGGGGATAGGGGGTTTGTGAAGGGGAAATTGGAAAGGGGATAACATTTGAAATGTAAACAAAATAACCAATAAAAAATGAAGAACAAATACAAAAAAACTAAAATTACTAATGTGGAAAACAAAGAGTAATATTGTTCTGCTGAATGATAAGTATTATTCTGCTGCCCTTACAGCCTCTTTATAAAATCTGTTGAGGAATATTCTGGGTGTGAGTATAGCCTGGGGCTGATGGGCAGGAATAGAAATGGGCCATTTTAGCTTCTTGGGGAAAATCACGGTATGAATGAGGTTGTGTGAGAGAGAAATACAGCCATAAACATTAGATAGTCCCTATCTCCTGACATCAACCTCAGAACCAAACCAACACCAATACACACTAGCAAAAGCAGGAAAGAGAGGTGTGTGGCCCAGAAGTTAGCGAGTGTGGAAGATTGTGTGGTTCAAGTTGTACATAGCCAAAACATGCTGCACGGTTCAATACAGCTCCTTCCTGTGGACCTCTGTTTGTCATTTTATGCTATCAAGGAGTCTGCAAAAGTGAGTAATTGAGTTCAAGCAGGGTTGGACAATGAACAGCGAACAGCCTAGACTTCTCCAGTATAAAATAGAAACAGCTTCATAAAGATAACCAGTTCTCTGTGGTTTGGATGAAGACTATCAGTGGGGAAATCACAAGGGAAGTGATCTATAAATAATTTAAGCAGAAGCTCGAGGTCAGGCCTCGCTTTTGATGAAAAGTCTCCCCTAAATGAACAAGGGAATAGAACTTATCTCCCTAAGAAAATTAAATCACCAATATCGCAGGCTTTCACGCCGTCCCTGCTGTCAACGTTTGCAGTCCTAGCTTCCTGAGCATCAAACCAAACAAGAAAACAGCCCCCGGCTCCAGGGTGAGAGCAGAGACTAAAGGAGAGGTCACTCCATCCCCAGCTATGATTGAAGGATGCTTGCCTGCTGTCAGTGAGCACTCTCCTCCTGTGAGCTAGCACATACTTCTCTCAGCAGCTGCTGACCGGTGGGACCTCCTCCAGTGCAGGAGGAGTATAGAGCTGTGTCTGCCCAGATTTAGTAAAAGAATTCAACGAGTATGCCACAGACAAGCCAAGTGGATTAAACAGTGTACAAGACTCAAGGCACTCTACAGGGAAGAATTTTCCATTGACGTTGCTTATAACAGATCCCTAGGACTTAGAATCTCCTTCTCCAAAAGGCTGATTTCATGCCACCTAACCTAAGAGTAAATGTGGTGAATTAAATCATTATGAATTATCTTGTTGATACGGGAGCTTTGTCTGCAAGAATATTCAACTGTCTTAAGTTGGATCATGTAGGAACCTTGAGTAAATTTTGTACTTCAAAAGAAAAAAATACAACCAAGTAAATGAGAAATTGTAAAAGGCAACCTCATACACAACAATGTGAATGTTTATGAGGCCCTTGAGCTGTAGGCTTAAAGGCAGTGAGCTTTAAGAAGTGGGCTTGTTGTAATATTTTGCAAGAGGTTTTGTTACACTTAGATATGTGCACATTCTTCACTTATGGGACACAGGATGACACTAATTGTCAATTGCTACTATTATTTCCACACTCAAAAAGTTTAGTTTATGTCCCAAGAGCTTTCAAGCCAAAAGGCTAATGTTTAATAAAATATACTTATTTTGTTTCTATTTTTAGAATTTGGTGTTCAGTTGATATTGTTGTTGTTGTTGTTATGTAAAGACAAAAAAAAACAAAAAAACAAAGACCATAACACCATTAACACATTTTGACATTACCATACTGTGTTTAAATTCCAGACACTGCACTTTCCTCCAGATTCACATCAACCCTGAGCTGATGTCATTGACTCAAGAGGTGAGGGAAACAATGTGTATTACAGTCTGCTGCTGGGGTTGGGGGGGATGTCTTCCTATAGCAGGGATCACTGGAAGACTGAGGCAAACTCACAGCTCTAGAGACTCCTCTGCAGAAACTTTAGTAGCCTGAATTCTTCTCTGTTCTTTTTATTGTATTCATTTATTCATATAAACATGTATATAATATAATGCCTGGTGGTGGTGGTTCATGCCTTTAACCCCAGCATTTGGGAGGCAGAAGCATGCCAATGCCTGCGAGTTCAAGGCCAGCCTGTCTACAGAACAAGTTCCAGGACAGTCAGTGCTACACAGAGAGACCCTGTCTCAATAAAGACAAACAAACAATAAGTAAATATATACGTATATTATTTTCTAATAAAGTAGATAGATGACTCAACAGTTAAGAGCACTTGCTGCTCTTACAGAGAACCCAGGTTTGGTTCTTTATCATACGCAGTTGGTTTCTACCATACCTAGCTACACAGTTGTAACTCACAACTGCTGGTAACTCCAGTTCTAGGGAAACCAAAGCCCTCTTCTGACCTCTGTGGGCACTGAATGTGGTACACTTATACACAAGCAGGAAAAACAATCATGCACATAAAATAATAAATAACTCTTAAAAAGTAATTGGTGCAAAGCAGCACATGATCACTTTATATGATTATATTTTAATTTCAAAATATTCAAAATTAAAATAACATGTAAATATATTTTAATTGGCACACTGCAAGTGTCCATTTCTATGGAGCACAATATGAACCCAATACTTGCATAGGTATGTTCAGTGAGGAGAGGGTAATTGGCATATACCTGGCCTCAGGCATATCTTTTTTTTTTTAATGTTGAGACCATTCAAATGTTCTGTTAGCTATCATAAATTATATAACTGTTGTCAATCATAATTAACCAACGGCGCTATGAGACTCTGCTCTAGGGGGCTGACATTAAACACAAAGTTGACATACTCTACAGCCACAATTTTCATAATTATTCTGAAAAGACTATTTGTATTATTTCTCTACTACAATATGAAATTTGTCCTTTTTGCAAAAGAGATGTATACTTTTTTTTACAAGATTTTCATGAAAAAAATTACAATTTGTATTTTTTCAAGTAAAATCATCATTAAATGCTAATTGTTAGATCGATGCCAAATGGTGAAGTCACATCGCATGAAGTTTTTTAAGATTTTTTTTCTTTTATTTTTAACTGTATGTTTATGTCAAAGGGCCTTTGCACTTGAGTGTAGATGTCTTGGGAAAACAGAAGAGGGTATCCGATCCCTGGAGTTATAGGGGTTTGTAAGCTGCCCAATGTAGGTACTGGGAACAGGACTTGGGTCCTCTGAATGAGCAATACATACCCCTAATGACTGAAGCATCTCTGCAGTCCCTACATACCAGTTTCTGTTCTCCACTCCACAATGGTTTTGAATGGCATAGAAATGCATCTGGTGACAGCCTTTGCAGAGTGTATTTTGATCCTATCAAAATCTACCTTCTTCCCGCTTCTCCTGACTCCACCAAGCCAACAGCCCTCTGTATAGGAAGTATTCTACTCTCAAGTGGTTATGGACCAATAGGAAGACCTATGGTCGTCCTTCCACTTGAGAGTCAAAGCGTCATCAAGTTTGTGTTTGTTTCAGTACTGAAAAGAATGAGGCAAGTGACATAGCTTGTTGGCGTAGCGGGTCCATCTAGGAAACAAGAACTAAGTGTGATCTCTGCTAAAAGAACATACAGATAAAACATAACCATAATTCTCAAAATAGCAGCCTAGTGGGAAAAACAAAATAAATACACAGAAGCTTCTAGGCAGAAGCAGCAGGCATGAGGAGGGACACGGTGTGACATCCGCTGACTCAGCACAGCCATGGTAGATATCAGTGACTCGGCTGAACTTGTTTGCTCTTAGAGTTGGCTACACAGACTCCAAGTCCCCCCTTATTTCCTAGGAGCACCTCTTGCTTCTGCTGTTTCCAAAGCACCCATTTATCTGCTGTTGCTCCCAACCCTGAGATCCATTATACAACTGTACAACTGCACTTCCCTGCCAACTCAGTTTCCACAGTTGACCCAGCCACCTATTCTCTTATCCACTCATCTTGAAATACACCATGAAATCTCCTCCCCCACTACTTGTGTCCTGTAGAGCATTAGAAACCCCAGAAACTAGACTTCACAGGATGGAAGTAACACCCACAGCAAGTACCGTTATGGACGAGCAAGTGCCAGTGATCTTGCAGCAGGCTCACTCCCAGGGTCTCACAGTTCATCAATCATAGCAGAATAAACAAGTTCCCCTGCCTCTTTCCTCCGTGCTGCCCAAGGCTGAAACCTCAAAACTTTTACAGTCTTTGTAGTTAGGAAATAGAAGTGAACCATGGGGTATTCCCACTACACAAATGTTACAGTAACTGTGAAACAGCCTTAGGGTTTATTAAAGAGATACCTAATAATAAATGAAAATAGCCTTAGGAAAAATATAAATCATTTTTATATAAAGTATTTTCTCAGAGTTGAATGACCTTCAATAGATATTTGCAAATTTCTTTTCCTTCACTACTTTTATTCTAACCAGTGGCTTTAGATAAACATTATTTACATACTTGTTAGTAGAACACAAGTTGTACTATGACTAAGTATGTGGGATTAGGAGGATACTATAGAAGGCATATTAGACATGTAACTAAAACACAAAAGTCTTCATGGACATTTACCTCTCCCCCTGCCCACCGTGCCCTGAGTCATTCTTGACCCAGTACCTGCCTCCTATGGTCAATAAAATCTCTTAAGATTCTCCAAGCCAGCAAATCACTGCTTCCTCTTAAGTTATCCTGGAATCCTGAAAAGACAATGGACACTAAGTCCTGGGAGAGCTAAGTGAGGACACTCTTCCATTTACCATGAAGACTAGCTAAGCAAGGATTCTACACTAAAGCCCCACACATCCCATAGAAAGAACTCCAGTTATTTTCCCTCCACTGCCTTCTTCCCAACTATAACAACCACTGAAACTAAAGAGAGACTCGGGACCCCATTTGCTGTGCCCCCCCCCATGGCATGCATCTGCAAAGTGAACTTGCTCCTATTTTACATAGTTCACCGAAATTAAGCCTCAAAAGACTCCTTTGTTTGTTCTCATTCACTGACACAAGTATGCTCACACTCACACAGTCTGTGACTGGAAGACAAATTAACACTCATTCAGTTATCAAGCATTAAAAGAACCTTTGCCAGGATAGAGGGGGAAGCCAGGACAGAGTGCTGGCCTTTTTGTGTATAGATATACTGGTTGTCCAAAGCCATACTGCTGCATCCGAGTGTTAGCCAGTGCACACAGCGGGGGCTGGTGAGATGGTTGGGCATAGGGCTTCCCACTAGTACCATCGCACCAAATATCCCAAGCCTTCTGGCAAGCCATCTCTCAAAAACTAACAGGCTTGTTCTTGTTGTTATTATTGTTGGTTTTTTACTTAGTCTGTATTGCCAACATTCCAGGTCTGCAAATCGTTTTGCACATTCCAAAATAGTATCTCACAAATTGCAAAACACTTGGGGACTTTTGTTTTAAAGCTGAGGCCCAGCATCCCCTTCCCAACCCCCTTCTCCCAAGATTCTGGTTTAATAGTCTGGGGAGTTGAGTCCCACAGGTACCGCAAACTGTGGCATAAATTGAGACAACCCAAAGGGAAGAGAGCAGGTCACAGGGCCATTGCCAGCTCACATGGCACAGTCCTGCACAAACCCCTATTTCCAAATGGATTAGGGAAGAGTTTGAGACACTAATTACTTACTATCTTATCCTCAGTTCTGCTCACCTATTATAAATATTTACCTTTCAACTTCAGCCAGAAAACACATCAAAGCTTTTTTGTAATAAACAACATGGTTTTTCTCCATTTACTGCTTGGTAGGAAGATGAAGGTAGACACAGTCAATGGGAAAGTCAAAAAGTTGCCACCCCATGAACATCAGGGTGTGGTCACCATAACCTTATCCCTAATTCATTCTCAAAAAAAAAAAGTAAGTATCCTAGCTTGCTAACTTTGTGCAGCTTAGAGCTATTATAACAATAAAAATATATAGGCTGAAAGGGCTTTTTTTCATTTAAACAAATAAGTATACCCTGTCTTCTAAAAATTATTAGCAAATGACACTCTTATTCAACACATTGTCATAACCCGGCTCCAAGTAAGGACAAGACCATTTTATCAGATTTTCCTCTGCCTCATAAAACGTTCCCCTCCTTCAGAGCCTGTGGTTTAATTACAGAAACTATAAACTATCCCTCGGAGTACAGCAGGAAGAATTAGCCATCATCTTTATTTATGAGTGTTCTAGACAGAGAAGCTGGTGAACATGAAGCCAAGGTCTGACTGGGCACACAAAGGAGAGGGTAAAGGCAGAGCTAGCGTATATCACAGGCAGAAATTGCTGGTCTCCTCCCCAACCCACTCTGTAGAACCCCACTACCTTTAGATACACCTAGAGAATTTTCAGAGATCTTTGCCTGTGTTTGCCCCTGCAACTCCAGAGCCCAGATGAAATAGTGCTTGTTGCAGCAGAATCCAAACTGGAGGCCGTTTCCATCACCATTTCTAGACTCACCTGGCAGTCTCTGTAACATGGAAGATGGCACACAGTCCACATCCCCAGAGCAGGGTGAATATGTCTTGAAGACTATTTCTCTTGGAGACCCCTTACCCAGAAGTTCATTGAGTCAACTGAAGTTCAACCAAACAGCACACCTGAAAAACACTTGTGCTTCATAAAAATCATTCCCTCTATCATCCTCCATTCTAGATACTGAGACAAAATTTCCTAGAGCAGCACAGGTCTAGGTCTCTTGCCACCGAGCAGGGCAATGGGAAGGCTCCCTATAGAGGAGTTGAGGATTTTTCAAGAAAGCCAGGGCAAGATGGAGAGAGGGCTGGGGGTGGGGGTGGCCCTAATGGACACATAATGAAAGCCCAGGGGATAGGCAGACTAACAATTCCACAATGAACATTTGCCTCAGAAGTGTTAGCCCTCCACGCCAGCACTTGTAATCATGAAAAGCTCTGGTTGACTGCCTTAATCCTTGATCTCCTGTGTTTTTTTTAAGACAATGTTAATTGAGTAGAGACAGGCCCTGAGGGCACAAAGCTGAATGTATGTAGAATTGTCAGATAAAATACCCCGAGGTAAACCTGAATTTAGATAAACAACGATAACCTTACAGTTTGCATATGCCTCCACTATTGCATGGTATATACTTATACTAAAATTTTCTTGCTGTTTGTCTGGAATTCTAATTTAACTGAGTGTAGTGTATTTTTATTTGCTAAATCTGGCAGCCCTACATCATGAATGTGACCACAAACTTGATCACTCTCACTGGAAAATCAACTGGAAAAACTAGAGATAAGATTAAAAAAGCAGACATCAATGGTAAAAGCATAAAAACACTACTCACCAAGAGGGGAAAAAAAAAAGAAAGAAAGACTACAGGCCAAGCCAAGTCTCTTGTCTGAATTCTAAATAATGATAGTCCACAGAGCATGCTCTGTGACAACAAATAGAAAGTTGAGAATGACAGGGTGGCAGAGTAAGGGTTCCTAACACCGAGTCCCCAGATGGCCAGTGTCCATCTGCTTGGGCAATGATCTTGACAGCAAGAGAAAGGAGCCCAGCAGTCATGGAGCCTCAAGGCCAGCAAAGCTGCTCACGACACCTCAGATCCTGAAAATTCTATAGGAAATTTAAAAAAGCATATAAGCATACACACATCAGTGTTCCCCTAAACCATCAGAGTACAGCTCTGTGCTCTTGTTTCCTGGACCAACCTCTGAGAAGAGAATGGGTGAGAATGACAAATATCAACCAAGATAGGGAGAGTAAGGTTCACTGGAAACAAAGAAAACTGAGAATAGAGAGAGGGGAGATCTTTGCTGCTGCTGTTCTCTCTCTCTCTCCCTCCCTCCCTCCCTCTGTCTCTCCCTCCCTCCCTTTCTCCCTCTCTGAAGAACAATAGTTGCTGATGAAGAAATTGGGGAGAGGACTTATAATTTGAATTTCTGGACAAGATTGTAGCTAATCCAAACCATCAAAATTTCCTTTCAGGGTGTGTGTGAGAGAGAGAGAGGAACTGGGAGTAAAAGAAAGCCTAAGAGGTCAATATTATTGACAAAAGCAAAAGATTAAGGAAAGAATATTTTTATTCTGTTGCAAAATGCCATAAATTGTTCGGCTTAAGTAGAAACACACTAAACTTGAGAGCAGATGAAAATAAAACCAATAAATTACCCAGGATTATAGTGAATGCCAGATGTTAAAACAAAGTCCTACAAACCAGGCATCTGCTTCCATGTGCAGAAGAAGACAGACAAATACAAAATACAAAACACAAAAATAAGACTGGAGACAATGATTCCTTCCTCACACCCAAGTCTTCCAACGCCAACCACTGGGCATCCACAATGACCCACTGATCTAAGTTCTTTACATTTAAACCAAATCCAGATTTATTATTCGGAATCCATCTTTGAAACATTTAAAATCAAAATGCCCAGAAAACAACTGTACCTTTACTTCTTTAGGCTACTATAAAAACAAAAACAAAAGACACCTCAGACTGAGTAATTTATCAAAACAGAAATTCAGTGTTCAGAGTTTTGGAATCTGGGAAATACAAGATGGCAGGCATCAATAAATTCCTAACAAGGGATTGTGTTCTATAGATTGGACACTTCAGATGGTGGAAAAGGCATACAAGCTCTTGTAGGACTCTTTAGTTATAGTATTATTATTATTTCTTGTTGCTTATATGTGTTTTGAGACAGGATTATCAGGATGGAGTCAAGTGATCCTCCTGCCTCAGCCTCTCCAGTGATTAGATTTTCATTGTGTAGCCCCGTACCTGCCTTCTATGGCTTTTTATAATGACACTAATCCCATTCATGAGGGCTTCAACTGCATGACCTCGTCACCTCCTAAGGAACCCACCTTTTAATCCTATTGTATTAGATATCTGGCATCAATACATGAATTGGAGGAGACAAAAGTGTTCAGAACATTGCACCCTTTCCAATTTCTCACACAAGACATACACACACACACACACACACACACACACAGAGGCAAGCACATACACATCAATAAAAATCAGAAGGAACTCTTTAAAGAGAGAGCACGCATGAAGTTGGGGGGAGGGGAATACTGGGGGGGGAGGACAGAAGAAGAACTGAAGAAATAAAGGATAATGAAATTTGATCAAATCTCATCATATTTGAATATAAAGTTCTCAAACAATAAAAACTGCAAGAAAAAGTTGAATTTTGTTTATATAAATAATGTGCTATAGAATTAACTGAGGTTAAAGTTATCTTGGATCAGTGTAACAGTGGACTGTCTCAATTGCCCAAAGCTCTTACACTTTCAACCACATCACATGTTACAAAGTTAACGTGAACTTTACAATAAATAATCCTGTTTAACTTTTTCAGTACAATGCCTTACATGTATCTCAAACAGGCCTTGAACTCATTACACAGCCCATACCAGCCTTGAACTTGCAATCCTCCTGTCTCAGCTTCCCAAATACTGAAATTACAGGAATCAACCTTCTTACCTGACTTTCTATTTCAAAAACAATATCCGAAATTGGGAAATCTAAAACATGTGTAGTAGCATATACCTTTAATCTCAGTACTCAAGAGTTAGACACAGGTAGTCTCGATGAATTTGAGGTCAACCTGGTCTACACAATGAATTCCAGGACTGTATAAGACCCTGTCTCAAGAAAAATAAGGAAATCCAAAACACAAAATTTACATAATCCTATTATGGAATAGTAACTACTGTCATTAAATATGACACTTAATCTCCTGTCTTTATTATATATTTACATAATTTTATCATAAAATGAATTCATATTATTGTTTTTAAAATAGTTCACCAAAAAAACAATATGCCGACAGCATTGCCACAGGAAATTTTTAAGCTCCACAAAATATTTCATCATCGACCAAACATGAAAATAAGCTAAGCTGAGGTCAGATTAGGTTAGTCTTTAATAAGTGTACCTTCAATGCAGTAGTTCTCAACCTTGGGTTGCAACCCCTTGGGGGTCACATATGAGATATCCTGAATATCAGATATTTACATTATGATTCATAACAATAGCAAGTTTAATGTTATTAGCAATGAAATAATTTTATAATTATTGGAATCATCACCATATAAGGACGCTTTAGTATTGCAGCATTAGGAAGATTGAGAACCACTGCTTGATGCATTTGGCCAATCATTTCCCTGCCTTATCTTTCTTGCACCTCCTTTGCTTCCTTCCCGTGTCATCATAAACAAAACAGAACATCCTTGAGGCTAAATATGTTTCCCCAGTTACTTCCTTTGTATTCCAGAAGTATAATTTGGGGATGTCAGGATATATATTGTAGGCTTGGTTTTGTTTGTTTGGGGTTTTTTTAGCCAAATCTTTATGTTTTACTCCTAGAAATGTCTGGACATCAGAAAACACTCTACAGAGGTCTTCCCAGCAGTGTATGCACACTCCCCTGGCTTTCCACATTTCATCTCATTCTACTGAGCAACAGATCCATTAATTTTTTAAAATCAGAGTCCCGTTGTTTCTCCTGTACAAAAATTATTTAGCAAAATCAAAGTCAATTCATAATAGCAATTTACATGGTAAGCCAGGAGAACTAATTTTTATTCCAAGCCTTATAGAGGACACTTCCACTACCACTGAAGAAAAGGAGCTGCTGCAGGCACGGACTACACAACCAGTAAATTTCACAGCCACTGTGCTAAGCATGAACATCCCAAGCTAAGCATGATGCCATTATGATTCCATTTATGTAAATTCAAGAGCAAGCTACACTAAATACAACAGGTACCTGCAGGGTCAGAGAAGCAGTGTTGACTGGGAATAAGCCTGAGAGAGGTTTCTGGGATCCTAAAGATATTTAGTAATTACATCAGACTTAGAAAGCTGAATGGAACATATTTTCATTCATTTGTGAGTCATATATCTCATTTAAGCACATAAGATCATGCAGGTATATACATGACATAAAACTAGAAGGAAGGCTAACTAAGGGAGTGAAAGATCATTGGCAGAAAGAGGTAAACATGAAAAGGGGAAGGAAGAGGAAGATAGGGGAAACATGTTCAAAATGCACTATGCAAAATCTTTAAGAAGCCTAGCACTATGGACCATGAATATTCATCAGTACCAAAACCAATAACACATAATGTAAACAGCCACCTATGTTTTAGGTCTTTTTTAGAGTTACCATAAAAACATACCAGAAAATAAGCATTTTTAAATTACTAAGAATTTATCTGGGGTTCTAGAAGTCCAAAATCAAAGTATCAGCTGGGGCAGGCCTCTAAATTCTGTTGGCAATCCTTCCTAGCTTGCTCCTTGCCTCCTGCGATTTGCTAAGTCTGTTTTCTGATTGATAGATATGCCAGTGCTACCCTCAGTCTTCATGTGGCCTCACCCCTGTGAGGACTGCAGTCACACTGGGCCAGGGAGCTACCTTATTTCCACAGGACTTCACCTAACACTGTATGCAACAATAAGGTCACATTATGAAATACTGGGAGTTAGAGCTTTGCCACGTACTTTGGGAAAACACAATTCAATCCATAATACTTTATAATCATGTATTTACATTTTCCCTCAAAACTTTGAACTCTACAAAGAAAACAGGAAAACAAGTATCATTTTTTTTTTGTCTTCACATGGAGAATAGACTTTTACAAACAGGGCATAAATGCAGAAAGGGTCTTTTTGGGAAATAGGAAAGGGGTCGCTGAAGTGGGGAGGGGGGTGAGAAAGGAAAACTGCCAGTGAACAGAATCAATGCATGTGAAGCCCATGTATGAAAATCTCGGCTCTAAATCCATGTTGTACAATAAATGCAAGCTTATAAAGAGTTATAAAGACAACAAACAAACGGCAAGAAAGAGTTGTCGTGGGGGGCTTTCTGTGAGGGTCAGCACAGAATGGATTCTGTTTGCAAGGATGAGCATCAAGACTACAGACTTATCAGATTTCAGCATTTAAAGAGGGAAGAAAGACACTCGGAACAACTTACACAGAGGAATCTTAAGTGACCAACAGATAGTTCACTCAAGCTGCTGGCAAGGTGGCGCGTGACTTCTGAGGCATTGGGCTACAGCATGCTTGCTGTTTTCCCAGAATCAGGCCAGTTGGCCACCTAAGTAAGGAAAGCCTTTGGCAGGGCAGAAAATAGAATTAAAAAGTTATCTTCCTGATTTTGGTGTTCCAGAGTGGCAAGATGAAGGACATACCACCAATGCCTCAGGCAAAAAAAAAAAAAAAAATTTGGAAGGAGACTATTACCTCTGCCTATTAAATGTAAGAAGGAGTCTTTCAGCTAAGGGTGAATGGAGAACAAGTAAAAGGGCCTGCTTTCTAATCTACCATGTAGAAGGGAAAGCATTAGAGTCCAAAGCAATAGGGACAGTCTCAGGAGTGTTCCTGCATCAGATATAGTGGGTGGCCATACAGAGCATGTGATGCTGCAGAGCCCAACAGAGTCACGTAGATAGCCAAGAGTCACCTATGCAGAAACCCACAAGCCACACGGCCCACGGGAGCTCCTCACTCAGCTTGTGAACCAAAAGAAAAACCTCGAGTTGATCTCAGAAGGTTTGTCCCATTTATAAGGCATGTCACAGAAATTAATGCACAAATCAGAAAAAATATAATTGTTATCAGAAAACACAGTCTACATTTTTAGATCAAATATCATCATCTTTAAAAACAATTATGCAGGGGGCCGGGTGTGGTGGCGCACGCCTTTAATCCCAGCACTCGGGAGGCAGAGGCAGGCGGATTTCTGAGTTCGAGGCCAGCCTGGTCTACAGAGTGAGTTCCAGGACAGCCAGGGCTACACAGAGAAACCCTGTCTCGAAAAACCAAAAAAAAAAAAAACCAATTATGCAACAAAAGGGGAAAAGTTAACAATTAGTCTTAAGGACAT
>LR751544.1:111939-161920 GCA_902729485.2 Mus minutoides | reverse complement strand
GAGAGAGAGAGAGAGAGAGAGAGAGAGAGAGAGAGAGAGAGAGAGAGAGAGAGAGGCTTCTATTCCCATGAATCCACGAGGAGGGGGGATTTTTAATTAACAAACATTTTCAGGTCTTACTGTCTGTTGATATTCTTGACAAGCAACAGATACTGCAAATTAATTGGATTTTTATTCAGCCAAGGCAAGGTTCTAAACTCTTTTTTTTTCCAGCTTCAGGCAGCCCTAATGCTCAGCTAGAATTCTAAAGCTATCTGGCGAAATGCGAGCAGACATGAACAGTTCTCACTGCAGTAAAAATAGTGGGAGGAAAAAGATTGGTGATGTCTTTGCCTCAGCAACAGGGAAGAGCCGCATCACTCACAGGGAAAGAGCTGCAGTGACTTTTTAGGGGTTTTCTTTAATGTATTTTGCATAAGCCACCTCCCCTTTGGAGCCTGCAGCAGTGCTGATGCTCTGGAAGTCTCTGGGCATCTCTCCTGGGCAGTGAGGTGAAGATGCTTCAGAGAGAAGAAGGGAATTCAGAGAGAGGAATTAAAGAGCTAGGTTTTCTACTTCCCTCTTAATGATAAGCGTTCAGAAAGTGTCGTCACTTCTGACTAAATAGCTATTTTAGGATGTCATTGTTTGTGGCTTTTTTAGGAAGAAGAAAAAGCAACCTTAGCTTAAGCTGGAGATTGTTTAGCAATGAAAGAGAAGGGAGCCACTTAATTTGATTCCCAGCTCTGTCTGTCATAGTAGACTAGGTAATTACAAACTGTAAGTGCTTGTATCATAACAGTGACTTCCAGGGCAGTTAAAAAAAATGGATACCCAGGTCCTATCACTCCCCAACTTTTATTAATGGCTTCAAAACAGAGCCTGTCATTTCAGTTCATAATGCCTCCCTCTCCAGAGGTCATAGCAGGTTACCTCTCCTGCAGCTCTTCTCAGTAAATGAACACAAACAGCGGAAGCTGTGGTAAACAGGGGGATGATTTAAAACTACCCGTCTCCACTAGGGTTCAGAAGATTCTCAGGAAAAAAAAATCAACAAATGTACTGTTAAGTATAATTTTCACTTAGAATTAGTGTCTAAGGCACTTTCTTTGTTTTTATTGCTATTTGGTGGTCTCCATCCCTTTTGGTACCCCATTACAGGAAGAAACAGGAAGTGTCGCAATCTCAGATGCACACTGGTAGGAAACAAACCAAAGTGAAGTTGGAAGAACTTAGTTTCAGCCACAGCTTTGAAGTGTGTACATTCCAAAGGAAGACTATGGCCTTGAAGACCTATTTAAAACTCTCAAGTGGCCTTTACCTATCTCACAGAATCCCAGTGCAGAATTGGGCTATAGCAGAAGATCTGCTGTTTAGCTTTAAGAATGCAAGGATAATGGCAATTTTCATTATTTTCCTTGTAGGAAATGATGCATTAACTTGAATCACATGGTCCAATAGAAAAGTCATTTAGTAATGGGCTAGTAAGATGCCTCAGTGGGCAAATGTGCTTGCAGAAAAGCCTGACAACCTGAGCTTAATTCCCAAGACCAAGGACAAAAGAGAAACAACTTCTGTAAGTTGTCTTCTAGCCAACAATCACACACATCATGGCATGCCTCCCATACCCCAACTCACGTTCACACAGTAAGTATGATATCAAAAATGTGCTCTCTATTCTTAGTCAAACACTTCACTGTGGTATTATATCCACAAGAAGAACAACATTTACTATTGTAAAAGAAAATTCTAACTGGCTATAGAGTTTTGAAGGGAGTAGAGCAAATCTATGTTTCAATACTCCAAGTAAGTAATCACAGGAAAAATATCATCTATGTCAAACTGTTTGCCATTTGAAAAACAGAATAATGTGTAGCTCATAATGTGGTTGAGAATATTAAAGATGGATCATGTCAGCAAAAACCTAGTTGGTCAATGAGTTAAAAACTAAAACTGCAAACATTTTCAAAGAAAATATAGTTTGGAAATTACATAATATTGAAGAGGTGACAGATGTTACCCTTGGAAAGATAATTATACTATAAAAATATAAACCATCTGCTTTGGTAAAGAATGTACAATAGTAAATAAAAATAGAAAAATATCTACAGCATATTTGATTGGAAATTCCTTAAAGGACCTTTCACAAACCACTAAGAAAAATAAAGTGGATTCTACAAAGCAAATGATAAAATAATAATTCAAAAGTGACTACAAATATATTAAAAATGCTCCAATTCTTATTTAAGGAAAAGCATAAAATTAGAAAATGTTTTTTAATTGTTGATTCCTTTCAATGCAATTATTTAACCTCTATGAATATGATATAAACACATTGAAATCAACCCAGGTGTATATGTATATCATGTGGTATTGAGAATACATGTTCACATGGGGCCAACATAGAGATGGGAAGACAGTTATACATGTGTATGTGCATGTATGTAAATGTCAGGTGTCAATGCCAGGTATATTTCTCAGACTTTCTGCACCCTATTTTTTTGAAGTTTGTTCTCTCAAAGAGTCTGTCACTCTACAGTTTGGTTATACTGGCTGGACTCTGAGGGCACTTAAAAGCAATACTAGCAGTCCTGATTTTTTCCTTCCTATGGGTACTGGTGATCTTAAATCCTCATGCTTTCACTGTAAAATTTTTACCAGTTGAACTATCTCTCCAGCCCCTGGTTTGAAACTTTAACAATTCTTTGAAACATAACTTAGGAGCTAGAGAGATACCTCAGCACTTCAGAGTTTTTGTTGTTGAAAGGAATGTGAGTTTGGTTCCCAGAACCAACATTGCAGGTAGGGGAGCTGATAACCAATTGTAACCTCAACCTAAAGGGATCTAATAACCTCTTCTGGCCTCTGTGGACATCTGTATACATATGTGTACAGGCATGTACATACTGACAGACATGCACACACATACACACACCCAGTTAAAACTAAAATGACCCTTAAAAATAACATAGATTTGTAAAAGAAAGAAAAGGTAAAACAATATGAGAGTATAGTTTGTTAAAATATAACAATAGTAGCATTGTTTATTAATAAGTATAAGCAATTCATATTGATTGGCATCATTTTTCTAATCTGTAAAATTAGGATGATGGGCTCCCAAGTTCTGTTTTGCATTTAGTTATAATGTCTTTGTAAGTTGAACGTTTTGTTTTGTTTTGTTTTGTTTTGTTTTGTTTTGTTAAGATAAACCTGATCAGATAAGTATGAATGCTAAATAGCCACTGGGTTATAATCCAAAACAAACAGACTAAAATCTCCGGGGAAGGACCTAGGTTTCAGTATCTTATAAAGTTTCCTGTTTGGCTCCAAAGTTGAGCTAAAGTTAATATTACTGCCTTAATCACTGTTCATCAGCAAAGCCATTCAATAAAGGAATAGGTAGTACGTATCTCAGGTTTGTAAGATATGGTATGTCACAGCTACATAACACTGGTGTTCTAACAGCAAAATATCCTACACAAATACTTATGTGAGGGGCAATATATAATCACGTTTTATGAAACTTCATTAATACTCATTAAAATTTGAATTCCATATTATGTCATGTCATTGTCTGACTCCTGGTACCAGTGAAATAAATAATTCTGAGTGGAAGCTCAACCCTGTTGAGTAAGGGGCCATGCAGACACAGTACTTTCTTATCTTGAAATTAGGCCTTGGGCTTCCAGTCACAAAAAGGAAACAAAAGAAACCTGGGTTTCAATCCATGTTCTATCATTTCACAACTGTGTGACCTTGTGCTGGTTACATAACCCCTCTCTGCTACAGAGTTATTCCTCTGCCAAATAAAGAGAACAAACCATCCTCACAATAATGTAAGAGTGGAAATAATGAAGCATGCAACTTTCTGCCTTCCTGCCTGGAGCATGGTCAGTATAATCACAGGTACTTTGTAGTGTAAAAAAGGCTAGAATGGCAGAGAGAAGGAGGTAAATAAGGTTATGCCTTCAAACTCTAACAGGATTCTGTGTCCCTGGAACACTGTTTGTGAGCTGCATAATGACCCAGCATTTGTATAAGATTTTTAAGCTGGTTTTTTAAGGGATCTCAAGTTTATTCTTCTTATATACCCAGAACTGGCTCATTGCCACTGGACTTTCTTGAAATTTCTTTGGAAATTTTCTGAGATAATAATAACAACTAATTCACAGGCTACAAAGCACATCAAAGCATTTTATAAGTTTTTGGTAAGGCATCTCTAAAAGTGGAAGAGAAAAAGGTATGGCAAATACCTTAAAGTATCAAGGGAAAGTGGAATCTCTTTGATATCCACTTATCTTTAAAAAATCCATATAAATGTTAAATGTAAGCTGAAAATATATCAATATTTGTGTTATTGTTTTTTATATTACTTACAGGCTCTGATTATTTAATATATTATGAAGACTACAAAGTAACGAACTGTCTGCTATGCATACTGCAGTTCCTGCTTTACTTCACAATTTGATTCTGGATACTATCATGGAGCTTTTTCATACTAACATTGTAGTATTATGACTCTATGTCTAGTGAAAAAAACAGGCACAGTGCTTAGCTAAAACATTCAGATGTAAACAGAGGTGATGGGTTTATTCCAATATTCAATTTTCCAATTCCCACGCTCAGAGAACATTTCTCAAAGAAAGAGAAAAAATTAGTACCTAAAATGTGATTCTAAGACATTTCAGATATGTCTCTACTTATAGACATAAATATTTTAATGTCCTATTCATAACTACAATAAAATAGTCGTTATTAAAAAAACATTTTGACAAAGAACTACAAAATAAAAGGAAGAGTGAGAAGAAGCTGAAATTTAGCTAGTTTTGATGGAAATTGAAAAGGAAGACTAAACCACTGCCTAACATCTGCCTGTGTAAACAACATAACCATGTGGAATAAACTAGCTTCTCACATGTCATAAGTGGCCCTGAGGAGTCACATAGTATTTTTAAATTCTAAATTCGAGTAAACTCTTGATCAATACTAAGCAAAACTATGAACATATTACATATGACAGTAAAATGCCATTTGACACAAAAATGTATATTTTTGAATAATATTAAGTTTATATAAGGTCAGCTATGTATGAAGTATATTAGAAAGGATTGGTTTTCCTGCTCTGTGATTGTTTTCAATTTCTAATACAAACAGACATCTAGATATCAGAAAAGAGAGGATGAAGGATCACTCTATAACAAGTATCTGCTCATACAGCCTTTCTCCACTTTCCAACTCCTAACTTCCAGCAATATCACCTTATAGGGCTGCTGTAACTAAAACATACCCTCACAATTTAATCAATACCATTCAAGAATCTCAAAGGGGATAGGGCTGGTCCTGATAGAAACTGGGAGCCAATGTAAGCACATGAACCAAAAACCCCTTTAAATTCCTTACCACAATAACTCAGGACCCCATACGGCCCTATGAATTTCTATGTATTTCTTGGGAGCCTATTCTGTGGATAAGAAGAAATATCTAAGGATCCTGACCTTTACCTTGAAGTATAGGTGCTGAAGGACAGTGGAATAGATACACTTGACCTAAAAGAGAGTAGAGGGGGCTTCAGAGAATTTCTGACTCAAAACCTGAGTCTTAAAGACCAGCTCAAAGCTCATCCTTCTGAGATCTTCCCTCATATTAGTGCTCCAGATTCCTTAAACACTTGTGACAGGCACTGTCTTTCCTTTGGTATTCAGCATTTAACAGTGACTGTCTGTACTCGCCACTTATTGGTTGTTATACCCATACTTATATCCTTAATCTCACAATAAACTTTTCAAAAACAGAGAACAGGTGTCAACTAAAAAAGTTCCTTTTGCAAAAAAAGAAAAAAAGGTATCTTTTGAATTCTGTCACAAAATAATAGATTGTCAAGTAGCTTACAGATAAAGAACTGAAACTCTAACTTTTGTTAGCCTGGCTCAAATAGCGCCTGAAAATGTTATAGGAGTCTTTCAACAATGTCCTTCCTACTTTTTCAAAGGTCATTTCCAATCCTCTGTATAGACTCATGCTCTGGAGTTTTCTCTCCACTCATCCCTCTTAGAAAGTGAGTGCCTTTGACTTCATGGAGAAAATTTAAAGAAAAAAAAAAAAAGTACTCAATGTCTATCACCAAACAAATTAAAACCGAGAACAGAAAACTCTTCTCCCAAACTTTCTCCTTCTCTGTCACAAAGACATCATTTATTCTACCTGAACTCATTTACCTCCACGTACCTTCTGCAAGTCTAATGCCCCCACCATTAGTCAGACGAATACGTCTATGTATTATATCTGTTTGAGGCATATCTGTGTACTAATTGAGGTCTCTCCAAAATTTAAAGAAAAAAATAAAAAACCAACCATACAATACCAACAAAATCAAAGCAAAAACATTTAAAAAATGATCTGATTTTCACCATCACCATTCTTAAACATCATCAAAATGCTTATAACATCAACTATGACAGCATTTCCCATCATCCTCACACCAACCTATCTTAAAAGCCCACACCTCCTCTGACTAACTCCTTAACACACTAGCTAGCTTACCCTAGCCCCACAATACACACAAGCTACTACAATGGGAGTGGCAGTTGATGTGCCATCCAGCCAATATCCATTCCTTCATCACATTTTAGAAGACTTCTCTGAAATTGTAAGCAAGAAACCACTTAAATGCTTTTTCAAGAAGCTGCGTCCGTCATGGTATCTCCTCACAGCCATAGAACAGCAACTAAGACACAAACATTGGTGATTTACTGAGTCATATTTTCTCCAAATATTTCTAGAATTTGTAACCTCTCCCCATATCTGTGATCATCACATGTATTCTATGTTGTCTGTATTCTCCAAAAGCTTGCTGAAGAAGTCACAAAAACGTTTTTCTCAGATGCATTCTTTTTTTTTTTTATTTTTTAATTAGCTATTGTCTTTATTTACATTTCAAATGCTATCCCAAAAGTTCCCTATATCCTCGCCGCCCCCCCCCCCTGATCCCCCCCCCACTCTCACTTCCTTGCCCTGGCATTCCCCTGTACTGGGACATATAAAGTTTGTAAGACCAAGGGGCCTCTCTTCCCAGTGATGGCCAACTAGGCCATCTTCTGCTACATATACATCTAGAGACATGAGCTCTGGGGTTTAGTTCATAGGGTTGTAGACCCCTTCAACTCCTTGGGTAATTTCTCTAGCTCCACCATTGGGGGCTCTGTGTTCCATCCTATAGATGAATGCGAGTAGCATCTCCATCTGTGTTTGCCAAGCACTGGCATAGCCTCACTCAAGATAGTTTTATCAGGATCCTTTCATCAAAATCTTGCTGGCATATGCATTAGTGTCTGGATTTGGTGGCTGATTATGGATGGATCCCCGAGTAGGGTAATCTCTGGATGGTCCATCCTTTCATATTAGCTCCAATCTTTATCTCTGTAACTCCTTTCATGGGTGTTTTGTTCTCTATTCTAAGAAGGAATGAAGTATGAATATTTTGGTTTTGTTCCTCTTGATTTTCTTGTGTTTTACAAGTTGTATCTTGATTATTCTAAGTTTCTGGGCTAATATCCTCTTATCAGTGAATGCATGTCAAGTGACTTCTTTTGTGATTGGGTTACCTCACTAATGATGATAGTCACCAACAGATTGGGAAAGGATTTTTACCAATCCTAAATCTGATAGGTGACTAATATCCAATATATACAAAGAGCTCAAAAGCTGGACTCCAAAAAATTAAATAACCCCACTAAAAATGGGGTACAGAGCTAAACAAAGAATTTTCAACTGAGGAATGCTGAAAGGCAGAGAAGCACCTGAAAAAATGTTCAACATCCTTAATCATCAGGGAAATGCAAATCAAAACAACCTTGAGATTCCACCTCACTCCAGTCAGAATGGCTAAGATCAAAAACTCAGATGACAGCAGATGCTGGTGAGGATGTGGAGAAAGAGGAACACTCCTCCCCTGCTGGTGGGATTGCAAGCTGGTACAACCACTCTGGAAATCAGTCTGGAGGTTCCTCAGATAATTGGACATAGTACTACTGAAAGATCCAGCAATACCTCTACTTGGCATATACCCAGAAGATGTTCCAACTGGTAAAAAGAACACATGCTCCACTATGTTCATAGCAGCCTTATTTATAATAGCCAGAAGCTGGAAAGAACCCAGATGTCCCTCAGCAGAGGAATGGATACAGAAAATGTGCTACATTTACACAATGGAGTACTACTCAACTATTAAAAACAATGAATTTATGAAATTCTCAGATGCATTCTTGATCCCTTTGAAGCCACTTCTTCCATAGGTCTTTAGACATATATTTCTCAATGTGATCTTTAATAGGCATAAATTGAAAGAGCCATACAGCACCTCTTTTTTGTAGGAACAGACTTTTTCTGAATTCCTGATGATTCTTCCAGCTCCTTGGGAAACACCTGGGAAGGTCTAGAAACATTTACTTTTTAACTAATAAAACTCAGGGGAGGGTTTGACATTGGCAGGGAATGGGTAGAGCTCAAAAATATTTCTGTACTTTCTTTTGTGCTCAAGAGAGCATGCCCATGACAAGAAATTACTCTGTCCAAACTTCAAGTGATGCTGAGAATGAAAAACCATGGTCTGGATGTAAAGTTAGGTTATAATAATAATAATAATAATAATAATAATAATAATACATCATATTTTTTAAGTGAAAGTGAGGACATGACTACTCCTAGGTATGGTTGAAGAGAAAGATTGTAGATATGAGGGAAAGCACAGCCAAAACATTTGGAAGAGTCCAGACTGAACATGGCAAGCAGAATAGACCAGGCCATAAGAAGTGAGAGAAGGGGTGGGGCCTGGGAAGTGAGACAAGAAGAGAAATGGTGTCCAAAGACCAAGAGAGCATATAGCCAAAATGGCTGAGGGTGTATTGGAAAAAGAAGCTGGGGAAAGAAAAACAAAGATCACTGGCAGGAGAGTTTTAGGATTGGGGATACTCAGAAGTGAGGAAAGAAGCCAGGACTCAATACAAGTGATTGATGCTAGGACAGACTGCCTGGCCAGCTTTGATATGTTAAATAGGTCCCTCAGTGAGCCATTTGTCCTGGATATTTTTTCAGAGTTAACAATTTTGATATATTTAATAGGTGAGTTTTAAAAGTGCAATGGGTGTCAAGATGGCACATACCTATACTCACACAGATTGTGACTGAACACAGACTTCTCAGCAAGGGCCTTTAACTACTGTACATTTAAATACTGAGGTTCTCAAAGGGAATTACTTACTTAAAATGACTCTGGAGAGAGTTTTAGGGATTCTTTATAAAACTCTCTCTAGCCCCTATTATTCACATTTTTTAAAATCAAGACCCCTTATACAAATTTCATATGAATTTTGCTTAAGTGTCTAAGTAATTATAGTTTAAAACAAGACTATGATCATAATTAATATTTGTCATTGTGCTCATTCCTCTTCAGCTGCTAAAATACACACAGAAAATCAAAAGGAAATGTGCTCTGCAAATGCTACCTTCTTCTCAAACCTATCAACCATTTTTTTCTAATTCTAGCCTGGGGTGGTTAATTATGAGCAGACAGGAAATGAGACCAACAAAGTTATTAGTGGCAATGCTTCAGATTACTTAAGAACATTTGCCTAATGAGCAATCAATCTAAGATTATATATATATATATCACCCTTTGTGATTTTTTTCATTTCTTGAAATAGTCCTAAAGTAAAATTGAGCATATTCAAAATTATATTTTGATGCAAAATTTGTAATTTCTTATGAGTGTTAAAATATTAAGAAAGACACATGAGATATAATACAGCATAATTACCTATAAATGGTAAAAAATTTAAAGTTACTTATTACAAATACAGAATTATATTGGAAATGATTTTAGACAACTGAGAAAAGGTCTGAAAACCCAATTGAAAGTCATATTAAGTAACTAATTCAATGTAAGAAACTAGATATTCAAGTGGACAAGAATACATGTAGTCTAGCAACTTAATCTGGGTAGAAGGCAACCACAAGCAGCCAACATTCAATGCAATGATTCAGTGAATGTAAGATTCATGCAAGGGCATGACATCTATCTTCTCTTGTCTGGACCTTTGCTCCCAATCAGGATATGAAAGGACTATTACTATGAAAGTAATCATAGGAGGTCTGCTTCTAAGCAGCCCACTGTGGCTTCCCAGGCTAGTAATGCTAGGATCAGAACAGTACTGAGAACTTCTCTCCATTAATGTCAGATGCTATACACATGAAGGCTCACCAACATGGCTGCCTAAACATGAGCTTACAAAGTATGATATCAACAGAAATACCAAAGTAGCTGAGGAAATGGCCATGAAGCCTCAATTCTAAACAAAAATCTATAAGCAACCAAGGGGTGCTGAGAGAAAGAGAAGTGGTCTTCAGGGAAAAGCACATCAATTATCAAATGGTCAGCCACCAAAGCATACATACTAGTAATACTATATTAGGCTAAGCAGGTTTTATTAGGAATACATATGTATATACATATATGTGTATAATAACAATTAATGAAGAAAAGAGGCTATGAATTTGAATAGAATATGGGGGATTTGAAGGGAGAAATAGGAATAGAGAAATGTTGAAATTATGCTATAACCCCAAAATAAAAGAAAACACAATAGAATATAAATATTTTCCCCTACCTCCTTTTGAGTCCCTGAAAAATCAAACTGAATCTGGCTATCTCTTTCTGTATAAAAACCTCCTGAGAAAGCAGCTGCTACCTATTAGATCATCTTTATTTGTTCTTAATAAATATTTTCAGAAACTGGTCATTGGGGTTAGAGGACTATTAATTTTAGTTTATTAGGATTAATGCTATACTTTAATCTATTGTCCTAGCATAATTAACAACATAGCCCTTTTCCTACATCTGTATTCAACATAAATTGCACGGATACTGTGATGTTAAGTAAATTTGTTCATTAGACAAAGGGATTAACAAGCAAAGAGATGTGAAGTAGTAAGTGACAATGGGAAGTGAAGTGGGGAATTAGGTTCCAACTTCTTCTCTATCCTTGAAGTCAACTGGCTGGTTAGCTGAAGAAGGCCCTATTCTACCCATGAGAATTTCTTTCCTTTTCTTTTTTAAACATTTCTTATTGATTCTTTCTGATTTCACATCACGCACCCCAGTCCCATCCCTCTCATCTCTCCATTCCCTCATATACTCCCTCTGCTTGCCACCTCTGTCTATCCCCCAAATAATGTGTGTGCGCCCACACACACACACACACACACACACACACACAAAATAAGACAACCAAACAAAACAAAGCATAAAAAACATTTCATTCTAGAATTGTAAGGTGTCCCAAAGATCTCTCTGTTCACACATTTTTACTAGCAAATGTTTATTGCAATGGGTCATTAGTCTGGTTCCAGGTTTCTGTCTTCTGTGACACCATCAATATTGGGTCCTCACAGGATCTCCTCCTGGTTATCCTGTTGTTGCCTTGTGACATGATATTGCAGCTTCAGATTAGCAGAATTAACCTTTTCATGTTCTCCAACAGTTCACAGATGACATAGATGTAGATCCATAGATACATATTTTGAGGTGGTCCAACTCAAAGTCCTGGATCTGGGCTTAGGTGGGAGCTGAGTTGGTTAGCATGCTGATTCTCCCTTATCTGCACCACCAGGATGAACTCTCCAGCATTGCCATCATCTGAAAGAGACAGTTAGCTTTGCTGCTCTCATGCCCCAGAACTGGCTCACCTACATCCACATTTCCAAGGCTGGCTGTACTGTAGTGCCCATTAGAGGTTCAAGGCCTACTCTCCCAAGTGCTGCAGACTGAGAGGGGCTGAGGGGCTGGGCCAGCTCTCCTGCCTTCAGACCCCTGGGGCTGGCTCACCCACTCCTTTGCCAGCATGGCCAGCTCTGCTGTGCTTCCCCAGCTTCCCCTGAGTGCTACAGCCAAGAGAGTCAGGAGCTATAGACTGCCTACTCTCATATCACTGAGGTCATCAGGCTTTAGTAACCAATTGATGGGACTTGAAGCATCATAGTCTTTTCCTCCAAGCATTCCTGACACCACTGAATGATGACACAAGAGTTCCCAGGGCACATTCTTCTCCATTCTGGAGCAGGCTAGTTTCCACTTTCCTTTCTCTGCAACATAGTAGGTTATTCTCTATAGTTTTCAGACTTTTCTTTTCATTGAAAACAATTCACTGTTGCCTCCTTTTGTACAATCCACTGTGTGTGTGTACAAAGATAAACCTTGATATAGGAGAACACGGAGGTAGACAGGAAGGTCAAAGATAGCAAGGGGCAGGACTTGATTGAGTCAGTCCAGAATAAAAAGTCTTCAATTTTCTGATCACAATGTCCCATTCTCAAATGAAGATATAAAGTTTATCACTTAACATTTTAGCTTACATAAGTATATTGAATTTCCCTATGGGTGGCATATTTAGAGTAGGATAACTTGGACTAAGGGACTATAAAATCAGAGGCAATTATGCCTGAACTAGAAGGCTATATCAAGATGGTGGAGACCATTTCTCTTCAACTCACCAATATAAACCTAGCTAGACACTTGCAAGGTATAATATACATATCATGACCTTGAAAAGTTATATAATTTTTTCTCTGAGTTTCAATTGCTGTCTGTGAATCATAAAAAATAAAATCTATTGTATGATTGTTATACAATTTTTTTTTTTTTTTTTTGGTTTTTCGAGACAGGGTTTCTCTGTATAGTCCTGGCTGTCCTGGAACTCACTCTGTAGACCAGGCTGGCCTCGAACTCAGAAATCCACCTGCCTCTGCCTCCCAAGTGCTGGGTTTAAAGGCGTGCACCACCACCACCCGGCAATTGTTATACAATTTAAATACACAGACTATAGAAAATCCTAGCAGATGTTTGCTATGTAGTGCACGTTAGCTAAACTTTGCTACTATAGTTTTATTTCTGTTGTTACCTCAAAGGTCATATTTAAGGGGACATATTGAGGAAAGCTTCTGCTAAATGCTTCTGGCTAATGTATTCTGATTATTTACACTTAGATGGATCTCAAATTAGACTACAACCTGCTTGGCTGTCACTCACACTTATGCATTTTAAGGTTAGCAGCAGCGTCTGCACTGAGCTAAGAATATGCTTGATCTCTGCGAGATTTCATAGTGATTTTCTCCTCTGTTTTAACAACTTTTAATTCCAAGAAGATTAATAAAGAACAATCTTTGGCTGCCTGTGGGTGTTGCCTATTTCTAAGCCCTAGTCAGAGCAAATATGGTTATTTCAGTCTCATTACTAGAAAAAGTAAAGTAAGATTATTTGAAACAGATGTAGCACAGACCTCCTGTTCCTTCTTATCCACTAACAAAAATCTTGAATGACAAATAGACTTCTTGAATGACAAATGACAAATAGGTGAGGTGACTTGATTATATTCAAGAACATATGCAGATATACTATAAATACCTGGAGACCTGAAAGCACCATTAATGGATTTTTGTTGAGCTCCTACTATGCACCATTTCTGCTAGGCACTGCAGTAAGCACTGAGCGTGCAAGGTGAGCAAAGCAGGTACCTTTCTTCCTTTGCCAACCAGTCCCTTTCCTGCTTGATCACTCATATTGACTAGTAATGTGCACACAGCTCCCACAAGCTTATACATGTGGATATACACAAGTGCATATGTGCAAAGTCAACCTTTAAAGCTAGATACACACATGAACTTGCAGGAATATTTGAAAGTGGAAAAATAATAAAATTCCATAGTAGTAAATGAAAAGATGGAGCATACTGACTACGGGGCACTGCCTCTTTATATATTTAATAGTTTACTTTAAATCTAGTTTGATTTTGCCATACTGTAACTCATATTTAAAGGACCTTAGAAGAAATGATCTCTATATTTCCATTTGAGCAGGGAAGGCATAAAGGACACCTTGGTGATGAATGTGCCTTACTGGTTATCTTATCATTGCCTAGAGCACATCTGTATTAAACCTTGCATATGCTAACAGAAAATAGCTGACACTTTAAGAAATATGCTCTTATTTACAATGCACGTCTCCATTCCATTTACAAGGACTCATTATATGCTAGAAGCCATGCTGAGAGTTTTCTAAGTCTTATGTCTAATCCTTGCAACAACCCTATGTGGTAGAAATTATTTTCGTTTAAAGGAAAATGTTAGTTTGTCTGACCTCAAACACCTGATATATTATATGAAGCTTTGAACTTCATGCAGAGGGCATGGTTACATTCAGGATAAGAGTACTTGCTCTGCAAAGCTATTGGGATAAAAAAAAAATGAAGTAAAGCGCATTTTGTGTACATACATAATCAAGATAGAAATTAATTGTTAGAACCAGAGGATAAGCATAATTAAAATATCTAATATCATTAATCTTCTGTTCTAAATTCTATGCATAAGATAGCTATTCTTTGTTGTCAACTTGACTACATCAGGCATTAACTAAAACCTCATGAGGTATTTTTCTTGGTTGAATTATTTGAAGTGGGAAGACCTACCTTAAATCTTGGCCAATCCTCATGGTGGCAGCCTAGATAAAGGACTTGGAAGAAGGAATCACTGCTCTTTGCTCATTCCTTCCCTGACATGAGAACCTACTCTGTCAGGATTCCTGTATGTACTTAAGAGCAGCTAAGATATTCAGTCTCATGTACTAGACAACTACTGGTTCTTTGCACTACTCACTGAAAAACAACCATTGTTAGAATAGTGGGACCATAACCTGTAAGCCACATATATATAAATTCATTCTATCTCATCTGTTTCTCCAGACTTATACAATATGGATTCAACTTTCAGAGCTATGAACAGATTATACATTTAAAAGAGTGTATTGTTATTTCAGTTTTCATATTCAGAATTGTATAAAGAATAGGCAAATTATATGCAGCTCATTCTAAAGGAGGCAGATCTTTCTAATTATATATACCAGAATAAACTGTTTTCTTTCTCCATTAAAGATTTTATGACTTAAGTGTTACTGCTCCATCTCTTGAAAATGCTTGACTGAACTTCACTTACTGATAAACCAGTCACTGAAAAGTAGACTCAGGAAACTGCATATTTATACATTGTCTCTTGAGCATTCATCGCCCACAGAAGGTAACTTTACAGAGCTTGTAATATGTCCACTTAGAATAAACAATTTAACAATTAAATATATTTCTTTTAACTCAGGGTAGCAGTCCAATTATGCTTACTTCTTTCCCAAAGTACCTTTTATCAGCCATTAAGTATCCAGAAAACTCTAAGAGGTAAAATAAGTCACCATTTCTAATGACCCCAATAGCATGCCCTTTGTCTTGGTCTGGAAGATTAAAATTATTTCACTGAATTCCAAATTTCAACAGGAATGAAATGCCTCAATATGACACAAAAAAGCTTGCACACAAAATAAAGGATTTATGTTCATGCCTCCACCTTTAGCTTGTCAAAATGTACAATAGATACTGAAAGTACATATAAGCGATTAATGATAAATTGGCTCTAAAGTCTTATCCATCACATGATCTTTGGTTTATAAGTGAACAGCCTCAGACCAAATCATTGAATAGATGCACCAGGGTTCTATAATTTGGTCCTATAACCTGAACCCAATCTATACTAAAACACATTTTCCCATTTGCCTTTATAACTGTTCTAAATTTAAATTCAAGAGCCTCCAAAGGCCTTCCTTGAGCTGGACCTTCTTGGCCTTTCCAACTTCATTTCCCACTGTGCTCTTGGTTCTCGAAGGTTAATCTCCCCACTTACACATTCTACCTTGCAAATTTGGTCTCATAAAACCTTTTTAACCCCTTCATGTCCCTTGCTGCTGAACAGGATTAGACCTGAACCATCATAATAATATCTTACTGACCTTTCTGGTCATTTCCTTACACCGTTTTCTACATCTCTTCATTACCTCTGCATTTGTTGCTTTAAGGAAACATTCCTCCTTCTGAAAATTTCTGAGGTACAGTTTGGATAGTTCTATAGCTCCTATTAACTGCTGATTAAGATCTGAATGCTTCCTAGGACTTTGATATCCAACTCTGCCATTATTCCATTATTCTGGAGCCAGATTCTGCTAAGTAAAAAAAGACAAAGTCATGCCTGAAGTCCTCCAGATGAACAATGTCCATACTTCTAGTTTGCTTGTGTAGTTGTCTCTGTCTAGTTTTGTCCTTCTTTTCTTACCAACCACTATCTTTTTATCCTCCTTCCTCTATATCATGTGGAAAGAGACATTAAGAATTAGCCAGAATGAATACATTTATCTTTTTAAAATATCTCATTTGAATTCTAGCACATTTACATTTAGCATTGTGATTATATACAAAAGACTTAATTCTTTTGATTCTTATTTATTTTATATGAATAAATTGGAAGTTATGATCCCTACCTAGCTTTCAGAAAAATAATGAATAAATATTAAGATAATATAAATATAAGCACCTACTATAAAGTAGTCACTGTTCCTTAAGTCAGGCTCCTTTCTCCTTTATTTCCTACACTGAGGGACATATATGTTTTACAATGCAGGAATAATCATACCTGTACTTTTTCTAAAGTCCTTAGGGGGGACCTGTATTCCATAAACTCTTTTGTTTCTGATTGATAATAAATTGGCTCTAAAGTCTTATCCAGCACATAATCTTTTGTTTATAAGTGAACAGCCTCAGACCAAATGATTGAATAGATCATAGATCTACAGATTGAATAGATAACATTCTTCCTAAATACTGCTTTTCAAGGCTTTGTTCTAATAAAATACAGTACTGCAACTTCCACAGCTCTAGAAAATTATCTCTTATCTCTTGGATTGGTCTGTTCCCACTCCTGTGAACACTGACTTTTAACCTGCATCTTTACAATATATTCTACATAAATTATTACACTTCTTTTCCATGCAATTTTATTATTCTCCCTCCTCCCATTATGAGAGTCATGCTCTATGTCATTCATGGTTACTATGGATTTCCATAGTGTTATCTGGAGCTAGCTACTTACCTGAGGCCTATGGCTCCTACTACAGCAGGTTCAAGTTTCCTTGAACACTACACAGTGACCTTTCCTTTCTCTTCATTTGTGTTATCCCCATGGTCACAAGGAGATCAAGGAGCAGTGGCCAAAGAAGGAATTTTAGAAGACAAAACTACCTCTCATCTAGACTGTGAAAAGTGGACAGAACCAAATAGTAGTGAGCAGTTTCCTGTCAAGGCAAATAATGCACAAAATAATGACTCCTCTCCGTTTCATTGAATCGATATTTATTTAGCACTTTCTCTGAGTCAGGCCTGCTTTAGCAGCATATTATACACCAAAGATGATGAAGAAATAGAACTTTCTGAGCATATCTTATGCATAGGAACTTAGATAAATTATGTTTTGGTGTGGAATGATTATAAGGAGGAGAGAGTCCCATTGAATTCACCTGTTGTCTCACTTCAAGCACCAGGTTGACACAAACTTCCGGAGACTTCCTGTCTTTGCTTACTTTCTGGCTTATCTCTCTACCAATTGGGATTTTAATTCAATGCGAATTCAAGCTTCTTTCCCCACCATCATGAACCTATCACTTAGAATATAATCAAACACAGGAAACACTTGATAAATATATGCTGTGCACTGTGCTAAGTCCATTTACCATAATCCATATAATTTATGGGTTCACTTGTCTGTTTTGTTCCCTTTACAAAGATGGTCAGATTTTTTTCTCCAGGACTAGTTAATAAATATTTGTTTGTTTATTTTATTTTGTAAGTCACAAGGTTTCTAATATAACCATTTAACTCTGTTATTGGAGCATGACAACATTCATAGATAGTATGTAAAAACGTGTACAGGACTGGGTTATAAAAAAATCATTTAGTTAGGGACAGTGAGGTAGTTCAGTGAGCCAAGAGACTTGCCACCTAGTTTGAGATCTAAGATTGATCCCCAAGATCCATTAAATAGAGAGAACCAACTCCCAAATGATATTCTCTGACTTCCACTCATGTGGAACATGAGTGTGTGTGTATGTGTATGTGTGTATGTGATATATATATATATATATATATATATATATATATATATATATATATATATATATCACACACACACATGCAGGCATATACATTCACACACACATGAGCACATACACACACATACACATAAACATAAACATGCATGCATATTCATAGCCATAAAGTGAAAAAAATTATTTCTGACCCCTTTCCTATGATGTTTCCTGAGTCCTGGATATAAGGATTATGTTATAGATGTCTTGGAAGAGCATCTCACAACCATTATTATCTGTATTTTGAGCAGTTGTGTTTCTCTATAATAACCTATCTGCTGCTTGAAGAAGCTTTGATGAGATGTGAGAGTCGCATTTACCTATAGTTTAAGCATGAGTATTTAGAGTTCATTTAGATATAACGGAGTAGCAGGTTCACCTCTAATGTCCATCGTCTTTCCAGACATCGTTTCTTGGTATGTTTATAGTATTGGCGTGAGTCTTGTCCAACTGAGTGAGATTTAGGTCTACTTAGGCAGCATGTTGCTTTCCCCCAAGATATCCCTGACACTATTGCACCCTTGGAATGAGGTTTGAGTGAGGTTGTGGATAACTTTTCTCCATTGATAACTGAGGTAACAACATCTGACATTGTGAGATCTAGCTCTTGACACAGAGTCATCCAGTTCAGGTCCAGCTTGATTCCTCTAAGTCCTGTGCCTGAAGTGCCTAATGACTTTAGCAATATGGTCTTACCTTGAAGTTCTAGCAGGCAATCCACAGCAATGGAAATAGCTTATATTATCTTGGTCTCTTGGAAATGTATTCCAAATCAACTTGAATTGAAGTATTCTCTCTATGATACTAGGCTTTTTGTAAGATATTCTCTAGCTCCCAGGATGTTATACTACCATGTGGGGTATTATAGATTAAAATTATATATGCATCTATTGTTTATATGTATAATATGTATAAATTGTAAGTAAGCTTGCAAAATGAAGTTTTTCTAGTGGCTTTCCCATTACTTCTTAATGTTATTTCCTCCTCCTTCTTTCTTATTCTTCTGTATTACCCTCCTTCTCCCTTCTACAGTTAAGTACACCCCAGATTTTTCTTCTTTCCTCTTCATAGCACCTAGTCCTCCTATGATTCCTCTAGAACTTGCCTCCCACACACAGATTCTATAGTTATACACGCAAATCTAACAACTGTGATCTAGGATCCATAAATAAAAGAAAATATGCAGCATGTATTGGAGAGAGCTTTTGGGGCAGCTTGGCGGGAACTTGTCATTGGGCCAGGACAAAGAAGTAAGCTCAAGGCAGGAATCTGATTTTGGGCTAGGGCTCAGGAGATAGGCTCAGATTAAGAATATTTACATTTGTGTTAATGCAAAGCTCAGAGGGGGCTCTGATGAGGACCATGTGGCATTCCTTTTGTCTTGGTCATCCTAATCACCCCCTAGAAAAGGTGTTTATGGGATTTTGTTTGTTGCCTTGCATGTTCCTTGACCCAGAACTGATCTTATTATTTTGCATCTACTTAAAGTGGTATAAAAACAGACAGGAAAAAAGTAAGCCCACTCCAGCCTCCGAACTGGCTGGGATCATGCTAAAGTGTTGCCTAATTGTCTTTTTTTCTTTTTAATCCTTGCTCTGGAGAACCTGCTGACTGTCTGAACTGGCTCCATCAATGGATCTTTCTGGGTTTGGAATGCATCAGACAGGATACTATTGTCAAATTTCATCCATTTACCTACAAATACCATGATTTCCTTTTTCTTTCCACCTGGTGGGATTTCACAAGGCCACACCCTAGATGAAGAGTCCATGCTGCTGAGGGAAGAGGAACCAGTAGCAGTACAAGCCAAGGGTCTCCTTGTTAGAGATAAGACCACAACCCTAAGTAGTCAGTGCTAAACACATGCAAGAGAAACACTAGCTAGACACAGTCACAGTAGGTTCATATATCTACTTATAATATGTATATATATATATATATATATATATATATATATATATATGCATATATCATTTGTCTTTTTAAAGCAAATATTGAAGAAGTCGTGAATTTAAGGGGGGGATGGTTGAGGGAACCAGGCAGAAAGTAAAGGCAGAAATGGGGTAAATACAGTGAACTCATAGATGATAGTCTCAAATGAAAGCAGAACAACAAAAAGGTTTATTCATAGATTTTTATACAAGAGTCAAACTATTATTGTTTTTTTAAAAATATGCCAAATTGACATTTGCTTAATATCTATTCAGTGTCAAATACTGTTCTAGGCAGCTTATATACAAATTAATGAATTTTAGCCCAATAACCACATTAAATGAAGGATATGATTATGATTTTCATTTTGCAGATGATGCACATGAAGGCAGAAAGATTAAGTCATTTTGTGAAGTTCACAAAAGCCAGTATGCGAAGCCAAGGCTCCATGCTCCCTGGACCAATCATCTGTGCATTTAGCCATCACTGAATTATCTTAATCCTATACTGTACTGCCTAAGTATAGCTTTCTATATACATTCTTGGTGGCTAATTATAACTCTACGGCTGTGAATTGCATCCATTTTTGTTTTGCATTTAAGTTATTAGTAACTTCTTTTAATAGTTTGCACTCTACGTGACATTTAAAAATAAAAATTGACTTGTGAATCATGAACATACTTCTATGCTTCACCCTTCAATATTATGTACAGGGCATACATACTCAAGCTCATACTTATTCTGAGTTGGTAACCTTAGCCTAGAAGATGGAAGCCAACTCCTTTGAGGCTGGACTCAAATTCCATCACCTCTTTGAAGGTTCTCTCACCATCTCAGGCAAAGTAGGAAAATAGGTCATTTCCTCCTATGAGCTCCCAGGGAGTTAATATTATTTCAATAGAGTGAGGTGTTTACAAATATATTGCCTACATCAAAGAAGATCTTAGCATCTAACATCAGGACTGCCAAAAAGTTGTTTTGTACTGTGGTGACAGAACATGTATGTCTATTAGCTACAAAAATTAATAAGGGAGTGTGTGTGTGTGTGTGTGTGTGTGTGTGTGTGTGTGTGAGAGAGAGAGAGAGAGAGAGAGAGAGAGAGAGAGAGAGAGAGAGAGAATCATGACTTATGTAAACCATTTCCTACCACTGTCATAATATAATTACTAAATTCTTTTCTGAAAGCCAGATGCCTCCAGAGTAGATAGTTTCACTGGAATTCTGTACCTTAATTACTTCAGTGGAGCCACAAATCCAGGCAACACATTTATGCACAGAAGGGCTTGGGAGAAGTAAACTATGCAATGAATTAAACAGGTACATGTTTAAATCTCATGTGGCTACCTACTGATATATGATTATGGAATACCAATAGTATTTTTATTACTGAGGTATTATAACACTGAATTTAAAAATTGCCTAATATATTAATGCACAAATGTTCTAAAAATATTAGTGGTTACTACTAATAAGACATCCTTGAGAAAATATACACTGGCTATATTCTACATTCTTTTCAATTGTCCTATTACAACTCTTCAGATTCCACACTACTGCATAACTGGACAAGCATCACTGTGATCAGGTAATAGCATTTGTTGACTGTAGCTTCAATATGAACCACAGTATTTATTCAGTTCCCTTGGTTAAAAACTCTTTCTTGGAACTAAGGGCTTCCAAATTGCCTCTGGATTGTTTGTGCTTGGCTCCAGCAAAAGGCTAGGCAAACATTAAGCTAATAAGCTGTGATCTTTCAATCACCATTATTTCCAGTCCCCAAAGTTAACTCAATGTGCAGCCAGAAACACACAGATGTGTCTTGGTGGAAGCAGGAAATCTATGTCAATAAAATACGACATGGAACAAAGTTTGAAAGCTCTCTTTGGAAGCTCTAGCTAGCTACCCAATGTAAGTACTTCGCCCTCCCAGTCCCACATTTCAAAAGCATGTAGAAATATATATTTTATTTGTCCATCTTAAAATGTAGTGTTCTATTGACTCCAAGATTTCAATTTGACACTCTTTTTTAATTAAGGAATTCATTTATTTATTCACTTTACATCCAGATCACAGCCCTTCCCCACTGACACACCTTCTCCTCCTATCCCCCACATCACATAAAGCCCCTCCCCCAAGTTTTAAAATGTCACCAGACCTACAAAATTGCATTGGCCAACATTATTTCTCTTTCCTATAGAGATCGTATACTACTGGCCCAAAGCTAATCTTGACTGTTCCTAAAGACATGTGTGGTCCTTCATAACTAGTCTTATCCTCAGGCTCTAAGCCCTGGGCTTCACTCACTAACATAAATCTTTTGTTACATTCTAATTTGCTTCCTTGGTCCTTTTGGTATTTGACATGTGGGTCCTTTGGCTAGTACCCAAAGCACCTGACACCTTCTTCTGAGGCTGGCTCATCGTGCAGTCCGCCAACCAGACACAAAATAATTCATAACCTGCCTACTTAAATGCTCACTCTTCATAACTGCAAATGATGGATTCTAAGTGAATCAAGGATCTGTTTCTAATTTTAGGAACCCATAAGCTTGAAGGCTTCACACAGAATTTTTAAAGTGATTGCTTATAGCTAATGTTACCTCTTAGGCATCTTTAAATGTTTTATATAAAAATTCTCCACAAAAGAATTTGGGATAACAAATATGTAACAATTATCTAGTGATTAGCTTTACAGTACATATTCTAGGAATTTAATAATTTAGGAAAACAAAATAGAACCAGTGCCCTGAGGCAGCATATGGTTTAATTGGTATATCTATATTATGTTTCAAACACCAGACCACATACTTAATTAAAATCATCTGCCTTTGAATCTTTAATTTGAGAATGCTATAACTTCCCAGCTACAAGACCTGGGTCATTCTGATCCTTAGATGCTTACAGCTTGGCATAGTTGGTAATGTTATGCTGGATTTTTAAAAAAAGAGTAAGTTATTTGCAGTCAAGTTGAAGAAATGAAATGTGGTACTACCAACTTTATCTCTAGATGATAATACTTAGTGGTCCAGGAAAGGTCAGTGAGAAGGACTACCCTCTGTACATAAGCTTAAGAAGAATGCCTTCTTAGAAAAAGAGAAGAAGAAAAATCAATACAGGGAAAGTAGAAATACAGAGCAGAAAGAGAAGACCAGCTGAGGAACAGTCTCAAAATCAGTGAACTTTAGGAATCAGCACTGCAGGGGACTTTGAAAGAATAAGAACTTATAATGATTATACCTCCACTCCTTGTGAGGTTTCACATAGACACTCACACTTAAAGAAAAATGGTATTGTCTCTTACATACAGATCAAGACACCAGTCTTAGAAAAGACAATTGCTTTGTGTCTAAGGATAATAAAGATAAGTAAGAAAACTGGAACCTGAACTCAATCTTTCTAGATTGTTCCACCAAGAACCAAAGTTCCTTTTATTCTCCAGAGTGTATTTTATTCTCTCTTAAACACTAGAGCCTAATTTGAAGAATTTATGCCTTATATGAAGCCCTCCTGGTAGACTCCAAATCCTGGATCCTCCTCAAATGAATGCAAATCATTTAGTTCAGTCTTATATGTTGAATTACAAGTCTTCATATTTTACATTTTTACTGAGAAAAGGTCTTGCTATATAGCCTATTCTGGCCTTAACCTAGAGATTCCCCTGCCTCTGCTTGCTGGATATGAAGATTACAGCCATGAGTCAGCATGCACTACTCTCCTTATATTTAAAAAAAATAATTATCTGTTTAATTTACATTTAATGTAGTTGTCTCATTTAACCAAAGGTTAATTACTTTATTGTGTGTGAGTATGTGCAGGTATACATATGTAGAGAGAGACAGAGAATAACTTTAAGCGTTCTTTCTGAAACACTTTGTTCTTTGAGATGAAGGGTCTCTTTTTGGCATGAAAGTTGCCAATTGGTCTCGATTGCATGGCCAGTGATCCCAGGGATCTGTCGGTCTCTGTAAAAGCAGTGTCTGGCCTTTTAAGGAGTGCTGGGGATAAAATGTGGATCTTCAGCCCCTAAGGCTTACTTACTTACTGAGCTGTTTTAACATATTTTAACGAACTAAACTCTGATTTCTTCATTCTGTTGTAAATGCCAATGTTTTTTATGATGAAGATTAATCTTTGCACACTGATGTTTTCAAGCCTCTCATCATTCTTTAGCCATAGACAGCTCCAACACATTACATTTTTAGAGCCAAGTACTGGTAATACAGTCTAATAAGCCAGCTTTTCTCAGGTCAAATGGAATTCCTCACATTTGATATTTATGAAATGGTGTTTTCCCCATTGTGAACTTTTGTGTTCCTTTGATGAATAGAGTATTGAAGTATGCTTAGTGATCTACTAGACTCATGCATCAGTGCCTTGCTCAGCCACCATCAGAGAAACCTCCTCCTGCAGCAGACGGGAATAAATACGGAAACTCACAGCCAGACAGTATGTAGAGAGTGAGAAACTTTGAAACACTCAGCCCTTAATGGGATGTCTCCATCAAATCCCTCCCCTCAGGGTTCAGGGAATTCTGTGGAAAAGGAAGCAGAAAAACAAACAAACAAACAAACAAACAAACTGTAAGAGCCAGAGGAGAGGGAGGACACTCCATCTAAGAAAACAAAGCCCACTAAATCAACATGACCAAAGCTCCTATGAACTAAGAGAGATCAAAACAAAATGCACAAATCATCATGTACTCAATGAATGTATTATGGCTTCTCATTTAGTGTTTTTATGGGATTCCTAAGTGTGCAAACAAGTAGGTCTCTGTTTCTTGTGCCTTATCTTGGGCACCTTTCCTTCTGTTTGTTTTGTCCAATTCTATGTTACTTTTTGTTTTGTTTTTCTTTATATTATACTATCCTTTAAAAACCTGTCTGTTTTCTAATGAGATACAGAAGTGGGGTGCATCTGGATGGAAAGAAAGGAGAGAAGAAACTGGGAGAAGTATGGGGGCAAGAGAAACTGATATATTGTGTGAGGGGAAATAAACTCTATTTTTAATGAAAGAAAAAAGAAATGTGACTTTGGGCACCAGTTTGGGAAACCTTCTTACCTCTCAACCCCTTAGCTGGCTGGAGGTGAACCAGGTGTGTGGTCCTCAGCACAGACAGTGCTTGTCCCTGGAGCTGTATAAACTTAGATGCAAAAAATCCACAGCACAGATGCAGGATGGATAGTACAGGTAGGTAAAATGTCCCACAGCCACCTCTGACACCAATGAAGCTCATGCTGACCCCACTCACCTCACTGGTCTACTCGTAAAGCTATTGACAGAAAAAAAAAAAAAAAAAAAAAAAAAGAAGATGTGTCTTGCAAATGCAAGGCACTTGCTTCACTTCAGTGCCCAGGTGGCAGCAGGTGGCCATGATTTTCCTTGACGCCACGTTCTCCGTGTACCCACCTCATTCTCACTTCTGATTCTTTCCTCGTTACTATTTCTTATATGTATATTATAAATCAAAGGTTTCATGTGTCTAAACTTACACATGTACAGTAGGATGCATGCAAATAATTGTCTATTTACTGCTTCATTCACTTGTCTTTCTCATTCACTGTCATTTATTATATCACTCTTGAGTCCCTATAACACTTAACATTTTAGGGGAAAATATTAGTTAAGAAAAATCTCTGGCCGGGTGTGGTGGCGCACGCCTTTAATCCCAGTACTCGGGAGGCAGAGGCAGGCGGATTTCTGAGTTCGAGGCCAGCCTGGTCTACAAAGCGAGTTCCAGGACAGCCAGAGCTACACAGAGAAACCCTGTCTTGAAAAACCAAAAAAAAAAAAAAAGAAAAATCTCTGAATAGAATATATATACAAGCAACATTCATTTAAATGTAATATTTCTTAAGCTTTTTGTATAAAAAAAAAAAGTTATGGAGTGGGTCTGTGGAGTGACAGACAAATTAAGGGAGCTGTAACTGAAGCAGAAGAAAGAAGCTCGGAGCAAAGCACTTGCTCAGCCTTGCCCTGACCCCAAACACTGTTGCCTTGCTAGATGTTTTGAGGAACTGGCCAGGATGAAAAACTGGCCATCCTGGTGCGCCCCCTTGTCTCTTAGAGTTAGCTATTACCTCATGTAGAGGGCCATGCCCGAGTCCGCTCAGGCACCATTCTAAGATGGCGCCTACATCCTGTTAGAGCTAGTAAACAACCCGAAGACATCCTGTTACCACCCCTGTACAGAGCTGGTAAACAACCCAAAAGCACATGCCCCTGCTGCTTAACCACCGCCCAGCCTGGGGCTTAACATGAGTGATGGCCCAGCAGCCAATCAGGTTAAGACACGCCTCCTCCTTGGCTATATAAGCCGAGGATTTTCTGGGCTCTGGGTCTTCCTCTTTCAAGGCTTCAATAAAGTAGTCTGTAGAAGGATCCTGGCGTTGGTGTGTTTTCCTGCTGGCAGGAAGGTAGTGCGACCCACAGCCTCAAGCTGCTACCTGGGCCTCTTGCTGATGTTTGAACTAGCCAATCATGTGAAACTGCACCAATTTCCCCAACCCCCTACCCCATTGCTATAAAAGCTTCTAATTTTCGAGCCTCGTGGTTGACTCTCACACCTCTTGCATGGGTTGGGTGTCGTCCCACGGAGCTCCATGAGTAAACCTCCCTCATGTGTATTACATCAAGATGGTCTTTCGTGATTCCTTGTGTGCGCGAACTCCTGAGACTCGAGTGGGGTCTTTTTTCATGGACCTAACAGTTTTCCTGAATAGCACTGAAGCCTGACAGCCACCCCCATCATTGTATCAGCAGTCCCTACTACCAATGGGTGATATGACAGCCTTCATCGGTATGAATTTGCCAAACTAAGTGGGAGAGACAGAGCGAGAGAAAAAGAAAGGAGACACACATTTTCTACACATAGAGGGACCCATGGCTCCAGCCACATATGTAGCAGAGGATGGCCTTGTCAAACATCATTCGAGGAGAGGCCCTCCATCCTGTGAAGGCTCAATGCTCCAGTGTAAGGGAATGCCAGGACAAGGAAGCAGGAGTGGGTGGGCTGGAGAGCAGGGATAGGGGAGAATGGCATGGGGGTGGTGGTGGTGGTGGAGGGGAAACCAGGAAAGGGGATAACATATAAAATATAAATAAAGAAAATATCTAATAATTTTTTTTAAATCCATAATGTCAATCCCTTATGCATGTTCTATTGTACCAGACACGTCGTCATCTCCCATCATCCTGACGACATTTTACAGTTAATATATTACTGTCCTTATATTCTAGATAGAAGACTGAAACTCCAACAAGCAATAGAGGTGAGCTAGGACTCGGCCCAAAGCTGTTGGGCTGGACCCTTATATTGCCAACAACAACAAAAAAGAAGTAAAAGAACAGAGGCATTGTGTGGGGCCAGGAGACAAATCTTGATTCCAATTTAAATTCTATCTTATGCTGTGTAGTTTACCATAGATACATTCTTAGCCTTCACTTTCCTATTGTCAAAAAATACTACATATATTATAATAACAAAATTTACATGTTCACTATAATGATGACAGAAGGTCTAATATAGAACTCACTGTCTAGAGAATTATCTTGTAATTACTTGTGCTTTCCAAATTTCCCTAACACAGTGCTAGGTAAGAACTACACAAAATATTAGACAAGATACACCATAATGAGGACTGGATAGATGGCTCAGTGGTTAGTAGCACCTACTGTGCTTACAGGGTAAAGGGTCTGGTTCCTAGTCCTTACATGGCAGCTTCAGTAAGCTCATGTCCAAGATTCAAGTGCCTACTTCTGGGATTCATAGACCCCAGGCACATATGCAGTGCTCTTTTATAGATGCAGACAAGAAAAACTCCCACACATAATAATTACAAATAGAATAAAGCTTTAAAAAAAATAGAGCCCATTATGCTTAGCCAGCACAAGGCATACAACTTGTACTAACTAAATATCCTGTGTTCTTGCCTAAGAATTTCCTTCACAAAAGTCTATTCTAGACTCATCCTTTTCAATATCCCTTATATTGTTCTCAGAGAGATAACAGTCAGAATCAAAACAAGTTCAAAGAATGTGGGAGAAAATGACCCTAGGTTCTTTTATTTCTTTCTTTAACAGCTTTTTTTTTAACCCTATCAAAATATTCTAGCACTTAGCTTATTTCTCAAATCTAAGGGAGTGATGGTAGTAAGAAAAATTATTTACTTCAACTACTATTGTTTTGTTAATTTCTCATGCTTAATAAACCAAGAATACTGTCTTAATTAGAAAAACTCATTCTTCATCTCTTGCCTCTAATTCTCTGTAGTAAATCACAGCGACTCCATAATGATGTGTCACCAGGCTCTAAGACTGCATTGTGGGACCACTTCTCACCTGAAAGTCAAATCTCTAATTACCTCTCACAACTAAATAATTTCAGAATCTCAGGAAATACACCTTTTGAGATCCTTTAAGTATTGCTGTGCAATAGCACACCACTGACATGTTTAAAGGATGTGTCTATGGCAACACATGCCTATTCTTAGAAACTTTTAACACCCACATTAATTCTAGAGTATTCAGTCACAGAACCAAATTGTAGGGAAAAATATCTGCACGATATTGCAGTTTCAGAACAAAGACAAACAAATCTTTCCTTTCACATGGTGCATTTTGCCCAAGGACACATCAGAATCACAGCTGAATAGGAGCAAACCCCTGAGATGAGACATTTGCCACCCATTCTATAGCTGGCTTCCTGGGCGTCACAAGAAGGCATCTGCAGAGGCACTCTGATACTGTTATTCATTAACTCCACCATAGACAGCGTAAATTATTATGGTAATCCTCTTTGCATTTAGATTAAAAACACATTTCTAGTGAAAATGGAAACTGTGGCCTTTCAGGAAGACAGGAGAGCGGCTCTAGTTAACAGCTTAATTTCAGGATCACTTTGGAGATCCATGGTTGGATGACTCTGGCTAGGTCCCTACACTATGTGTTCACTAAGCCTAGCTTATAATGCAGAGCAAATCCTTAACCCAAGGTACCCATCCTCAGGATGAGGACCATCATCTGTGTTTTCCCTGCATCAAAGCCATTTTCTCTGCCAGTAGCTTAGCTTCAGAGCCTATTTAAACTATCTGGAAGCTTGAGCCTAGCCTATTCAAAGTCCCTAACTTACAGAAGCATGTCTTGAGGAGGTAGTCACTCAAGAAGTTATTGGAATTTCTTTTAGAAACAGGATCTGTGTAACTATATGTCTGAGATGCACTAACTAAACTATAGCATATTATAAAGGTGTTTACAATGAATCAGCTAGTTTTAAAAACTGAATTTGAAATAAAAATTTAAAGTCTAACTACATATTAATTCATAATTTAAAAAAGAATACCAGCTTGAATTTGTTCATTTTCTCTGTCTGGCACTTATCAGGAAAGAAAAGTCAGCCAGATATTTAATTGGAAATCATCTTTGAGACCTCTTTGCCTTGCTCATTAAAAAAAAAAAAATCCATGTTCAACGTTCAGGTCAATTTCTAAATATTATCTGAACTTTTTACATCTCTATTAAATATTTTACACCAAGGAGCAGTGGTATTAAGGTTAGTCTATATTTGAAATTTAATTTTAAGGTATTCTTTGGAAATATGCATCACTAAAACTATATTTTCATTAACAAATATACTTAAAATAAAGAAAATACCATATAATCCAGTGTAGCCACTACTATTGGGTCCAAAACCATCTGTTAACAACTTTTTGCTATATTTGACTATTAAAGGCAATGGAGATCTAATAATATGTTTTTATTCAGCATATGTGAGGCAAAAAATGAGACAAAATCCTTGTTCCACTACTACAACTAAGTTATTAGCACTGCTGTCTGACAAATTAATGGTTAAACAGGATATATGTAGGCACTAATTTAAGGATTCACATGTATTGTACTTTATTCATTGTGGTATAAGTAAAATTATACCTAGTCCAGCAGCAAAAAAAAAAAAAAAAAAAAAAAAAAAAAATGCGTGTTCAGTAGATGTGGGGCTCATCTCAGATTTTCCTGACTTTAAATTTAATGTGGATATAGAAAATATAATTCCAATATCAAACTAAGGTATTATTCACGATCATAGGTATATGAAGAAATAAAAGCATATAGCCAAGTATAATTAATTCTTAAAGACAATCAAAAAATCAAATATAAATATGTATATATATATGTGTGTGTGTGTGTGTATATATATATATATATATATATATATATATATATATATATATATGTGTGTATATTTTTTTCTCAGTTGACCCAAACAAATTGTCATCATTCTTAGATATATTTTAGTGTTGTTCTATTTCTTATGTAAATGAATATTATGATCATAAGATTTCCCAACTCTTCCACAAGAATGGCACAATGCCATTGGGTAAATCACAAGTTATTCTGCACATCACAGCTCCTTGGGGAAAATGTTAACTCCAAATTTATCTAACAAAGCACTAAAAAATCCAATTGGGAGTTCTATAATTCCTCATAGTCGTTTCTCTTATCTGTGCACATTTTTAGACTTATATAAGCTTCAGATGTTGTTCGAGGAGCCATACTAAGCTCTAACATGTCATGAAGAGACGGAAACTTCCTGAACACAGATGAGACAGCATTAGCATTGCCTGCCCAGCCCTGATGCCTACACTTCTCTATCGCTTGGGTGTTAGGCCTTATACATGTTATATTCCATCTTTTCTCAGATTTCAGAGTTTCGATGTGTTTTCCTCTGATCTACTTCTCTTCCAAGAACTTCTTGTTATCTCCTTAAATCTCACCATTGTTAAAATGCCAAATGCCCTTCCATGAGACTTTGTGATGATTTTAAATAGGTATTCTCTATACTTTTTACAGAAAAGTACTGGTACAGCAAATGGATTGTATTCATTTGGTTTTTTGTTTGCGTGTTTATTTTTTGTTTTTGTTTTTTTCCTGGTCAGCTGCAAATTTACTGAGGATAGAGAGGTTTTGTCCTTTCAAAATTTAATGGTAATTCTTAGTACTATACATAACACTTATAAGTGTTTATGTGTCATATTATAGACTGAAATCATCAGTAGGTGGAAGCCACAATGAATTCCTTTTCCTACAGGGGTTTCTTAGACTTATGAACTTTGTATGCTCCATATAATGATTAATCTTGGTTTTCAACTTAACTGGATTTTTTAATCAAGTAAGAGATAAACTTCTATGAGAAGTACGTGTGTGTTTATGAGAATGTTTCCAAGAAGAATTACTAAGTGGGAAGACCTTGCCCACGATTGGACAGCACCTTTAGAACAGTCTAGATATGAAGAGTCCTAGGGTAAAGCTGCTACCTGCTTGCTGCCTTCCCTCTTTACTGGTGAATGTACTTACCCCATTCCAGTGAACTATTGTATCCCAACCATTTCAATGACTTTAAAATCTGGCTTTCCAATATGGACTGAAGTTTTGCAGCCCTCTAGGAATCTCTCATGTCTTTGGAACCAGATTGTGACTATAAAATTTTATGTGGGAAGTTTTAGAGATAGACTAAATGTATTTCATGTTATGAGATGGACATTAAATATAGATGGGAGAAAAAAAGGACATTATGATATAATGATGCAATTTGGAGTCCACCTGAAAGAGACTAAAATTATGATAGTTAATTATGATGAGATTTAGAATCATCATAGAAACAAACCTCTGTACATATAGGTGAACTATTTCCTAAAATATTTTACCTTATATGTGAAGACCCACAATATATGTGGACAGAGTCATTCCATGGGATATAGTACTGGACTAAATAAAAAGGAGAAAGCTACCTGAATACCAACCTTCATCACCTTCTGCTTTCTAGCTGTGGTTACAGTATGACTAGTTGCCTGAAGATCCTGCTACCATGATGGATTATAATTTCAGAATATGAGCCAAAATAAACCTTTATCCCTTTGCTTTTATTGGGTATTTTGTCATACAGAAGAATGAGACATGACCAATATCCTACAGAAAGAATATTGAAGCTACGCAGTGTCTGAATCATTGGCTTGATTAAAAAGAAATCACCTAAGAATTTGGACTGGAGGATATCATCCTGAGTGAGGTAATCCAATCACAAAAGAACACACATGATATGCACTCACTGATAATTGGATATTAGCCCAGAAACTCAGAATACCCAAGATACAATTTGCGAAACACATGAAACTAAAGAAAAAGGAAGACTAAAGTGTAGATACTTCGATCCTTCTTACAAGGGGGAACAAAATACTCATGGAAGGAGTTACAGAGATGAAGTTCAGAGCAGAGACTGAAGGGATGATTATCCTGAAACTACCCCACTTGGGGTTCCATCCCATAAACAACCACCAAACCCAGACACTATTGCAGATGCCAACAAGATTTTGCTGACAGGACCCTGATATGGCTATTTCCTATGAGGCTCTGCCAGTGCCTGGCAAATACAGAAGTAGATGTTCATAGTCATCCATTGGAAGGAAAACAGGGTCCCCAATGAAGGAGCTAGAGAAAGTACCCAAGGAGCTGAAGGAGTTTGCAGTCCTATAGGAAGAACAACAATATGAACTAACCAGTACCCCCAAAGCTCCCTGAGACAAAACCACCAATCAAAGAAAACACACAGTGGGACTCATATCTCTAGCTGCATATGTAGCAGAGAATGGCCTAGTCAGCCATCAATGGGAGAAGAGGCCCTTCCTTCATCTTTCGAAGATTCTATGCCCCAGTATAGAGGAATGCCAGGGCCAGGAAACAGGAGGAGTGGATGGGTTTGGGGAGCGGGGAGGGGGGGGAGAGATAGGGGATCTTGGGAGAAGAAACCAGGAAAGGGGATAACATTCTAAATGTAAATAAAGAAAATATCTAAGAATAAATAAATAAAGAAATAAATCACCACCAAAAAGAAAGTGCTCCTTACAAAGTGGAAAGACTCTTGCTGAATGCTGAATCAAAGAGACTGATGTCAGGAGACCAAACCCACTCTTGGGTTAAAGGATCCAGACTACAGGCATTTGAGTGGTTTCAACCAATGGCTACCTAGACAGACCACAGGAATTTATAAAATTGCATAATTTTGAATTTCTTCATTTTGTTTGTCCATCAACTGCTTCTATTTTTTTCAGTGATTTGAGAAGAAAAGGAGCTTACAAAAAGCAAGAAGGCAAAAGGAATTTTGCATCATGGACAGTCTTGTGAGGAGATAGATACTTTGCAAACTGCAGAGATAGAGGTGGTTTTCTTAGTTACCAAAGGTCAGGAAGTCATGACAAGAATCTGTGTCCACAGTTAAATAAAGAGGGCAGTAGGGGGTTGATGCCCAAGACCAAGCCTCTTGTCTCTCAACTGGAAACATGGGACATTCCTCTTCCTATCTTGTTCCTATTAAACCTAGCTTAGGAAAAAGTTGAGTCTTCTGAAAATTCTAGGCTTGGACTTAAATACACTTGGTCTCTAAATTTGTGTCCACATTAGTAAAATGAAAGACCATATACTCTTTGAAGAAGGAAAAACAAATATTAGCTTGCTTACTCATTGTGTGTTTAATGGAGGTAGTTATGTATTTGGTAAAACACATGATAGGTGTATATTGTTCATTATCTAATTGACAAAGTACTACTTGTTCTTCTTTCATCATAGTTATGTTAAAACATGGGGTAAGAAAAACATACAAATAGATATAAACACCACATACACACACAAACACACACACACACACACACACACACACACACACACACATAACCCCCCCAACACACACACATATCACATCATAATGTATGCATAAGTAATCAGCCTCAACATAAAATAAATATAAAAATTATTTTATATAAATAGACCTTTTATAGCAGGGCTTAAGATAAAGTCCAGCATCTTAATTTTTCTATTGTGTCCCTATGGTATATGTCTGAAGTTTCCAGACAAGAACCTATGGCTTCACGGGCTGTGATTCAAAACCATCACTGAAAGCAATAAATAGTGTTTGGTGGGAAGAGAACCATGACTTGAGCAATCTTTTTAAATGAGCAGCTGGTAAATATGTTAGGGGAAGCATTGGTGAAATCATGGATAGGTGGCAAGGCCACATGTGGCTCTGGCATATTCCTGGCACATGAGCAGGGATGGCAATGAGGAGTAGAATTGTTTGTATTTTTAAAAAGACAGGTTTGGTGACAGATATTACATAAAGCTAGATATATATTTCCTGAGCCCCACATTGGAATTGTGTGTGGCCTTTCTGAAGATCTCTGTGCTATATGTAAATGAACCATTTGGAATCAGAAGATGGAAAGAACAGCATCGGATTCTGTCACTTCTGAGACATCTATGGTATAGGAAAACAGAAAGAATTTAAAACATTCTGAAAATCTGGGTCAGAGGATCATCAAACATACAAAAGATGAAAGACAGACTAAGGTTTCTCTCCTGGAGGCTGGAATCTCAGTAGTTGAACAGAGAGAAATAAAGGAACGGAAGATGCAATAGGCTGCTTTCCATCAGTCGTGGGGATGATGAATTTGAAGTGATGCTAAGACCTGCTGAGCAAAAAAAAAAAAAAAAGCCTACAAGTACCTAGTGTTGCAATGCAGAAATGAGAACAAAAACATCCTATTAGCTTTCAAATGAATCAACAAACTATCAAGCAATTGCTTGCATTTCTAACTCAATTTAAAAAGAAAAAAACAGCAATACTTGCTTACTGAGGTATGGGGATTATAACGCCTTGGATGGCAATTGGCTTTATAAAGAATGGGGCAACTATTGGGAATACATAGCTTGAAAAATTAGAAATGTCATTTCATAAACAAAATATGCTGGTTGCTGGTTTAAAAAATTACTTACTAAAATATAAACCACCTGCAAATCCCCAAAAGGAAAAAAAATGGCCAGAAATTGGTGGAAATAGCCAGAAAATAAATAAAGAGTGGACAGAGGTTCATTTGAATGTTCTTTGAGGTAGATAGTTCAGACAAATTCAAACAGGAAATTTACCAAGGGCTTGGACAAAAGCGTGGCTGAAGCAAAAGATGAGGCCGTGACATACCACACCTTGCTGATTTTATTCCACAGACCAACAGACATGTTACAATTCGGATTTCAGTTTGAATTCTTCACCTGGAAAATGACCTTTCTTAATAAAATTGACATGAAGTGTATGCTACATCTGCAGATGGTTAAAATACAAAACAAAGGAATTAGACTTATTCCTATATTGGGTTTTCATAACTGAAATTTTCCCAAGGCAATTCTCACAGAATCACAACTGCACGACTTGAAGATCACACAGCAGAGTACAATTGCCCCCATCATCAAAATCCATATTTTAGTAAACAGCACAGCAAATAAACTTTAAAGATACCTTCTGAGACAGGAACTTTTAAAAACATGTTCCCCTTCAGAATGAATGCTCTGTGTCTCATGAAAAATTTTCAGAAGACCAATAAATTGTAATTTATTTCTTATAAGTAATTTGAAAGGCTACTTTTAGTTAATTGTATTATAGGATTAATATATATATATATATGTGTGTGTGTGTGTGTGTGTGTGTGTGTGTGTGTGTGTGTATACATATTTTATACAACTATAAAATGACAAAAGATCTATAATAGTGAAATTTTAATACTGTAAATATCGAATGAAAAAAATTATCATGGGTTATCTATGTCATTGACTAAAAACGTGGCATTAAATTACCTTGCAAAGATGAAATGAGGAAAAACAATGTACATAATATCTAATATTTCCCAAACTGTTCTTGGTATTATGTACTTTGTTATGAACATTCCTATGAATGCATATGTATACACTGAAGATGGTAGGTGATAGAAAAAAGAGAATAATAGTAATTCGACATAGGAAAATAATTATTTGTTAATTTATGGTTAGTGTGTGTGTGTGTGTGTGTGTGTGTGTGTGTGTGTGTGTGATTGTTTTTTGTTTTGGTCTTTTGTTGAGATAGGGATGCTATTGAAGTAGTAAGTCTATTACCTCTGCTTCTCCACTGCCTCAGGCTGCTCAACACGAAATGTCTCAAGTTGTGAATGCATGTGTATTGCACCTGCCCATTTATGTGCAATTACATGAGTCCATGTCCAGGCAGGGGAAGGTGAGAACAGTACATTGGATGTCTTCTTCCTCTATGATCCTCCAAATTATTGTCTTAAGAAACAGTACCTCACTGAACTAGAAGCTGTTTTAGCTAAGACTGGCTGGCCAGCAAGCTACCTGGGTCAGGTTCTCTGTCTCAGCCCCCCAAACTAGGTTACAGGCAGGAACTCTTTTCTTACATGGGTACAAGGGGATTCTAACCTTTGTCTTCATGATTAAAAAGCAAGGTGCCTTATGTACTGAACTAACTCTTTGGTTCCCCAACTGAAGTGATAAATTATAATTTCTGGAGAATAGTATAATCTTTCAAAAGCATCAAGACAGCATGGAATTCTTACAGACAAAGTCACCTAAGTCTCACCAAAGATGTCAATGTATTTACATATACCCTGGAGACTGTCCAAAAATTCTATTCAGCATGTACATTTTAAGAATAAATTTATGAAGATTTTTCCTTTATGTTTATACTTTAAAAATAATTCTTGGGACTACAAAGATGGCTCAGAAGTCAGTTCACAAACCCCTACCACTCCAGCTCCAAGTGATCTTACAGCATTCTATCCCACACAGGTAACCACACTTATATGATCATATATATACTCATTACATATACCACATACACATAGTTAAAAACAACTCTTTAAAATGTATTCAATTAAAATGTTCTATTTTCCTATCAGAAATCAATCAAATTATTTTATCATATTTTATTAATTCTTCTGGGATTTTACACATTTACATATTTTGATCATATGTACCCTGACTGCATCCTCTCTAAGACTTACCCCACCTTTCCCAATCTTCTGTTCTTTTTATATTTTTTATAACCCACTAGGTCTAATTTGTGCTAACCATGTAATTATGGTTGTGGGGATAGCCACAAGAGTTTAGCCAACTTACCAGGACCATATTCTTGAAGAAAACTGACTCTGCACCCTCTGGAACCCATCAACTTTCAATACTTCTTCCGTCTGGGGTGGGACCTAGTGAGCTCTTCCCTCCTCCATCCTATAATGTTGCCTGGCTTGGTCCTATGCAGGCCATCACAGCTGCTATGAACTCATCAATGTAACAACCTTCCTATGTCCAGAAAGCACTGATGGTGTCATGGTCTCTGTATCCCACACTCTTTCTGTCCCTATCCTGTGAAGGTACCTGAACTTTGAAGGAAAGTGCATTAGTTATTCTTTTGTTGCTCTGATAAAATACCATGACCAAAAACAACTATTGGAAGAAAGTGTTTGTTTGACTTATAGTTCTAGAGTGGGTATACATAAAGTTGGGAAAGGCAATAAAAGCAGGAAAATAAGTGATCACATTTCACCACACAGGAAGCCAAGAGGGAGCTAGACCTGGGGTAAAGCTAAAACCTCTCAAAGCTCTCCCCCAGTGATGTACTTTCTCTAGTAAGGCTTCAAACCCAAAGGTTCCATAGTTATATGAAACTGAGCTACCAACCAACCAGAGACCAACAGTTCAAATACATGAGCCTATGGAAGAGAATATTTATTCAAACCACAAGAGCACTGTGGGTATCCCATTTGTGAATGAGCACTCCACAGACTCTTACTCTCTACACTTAGATCAGCTGGAAATTTCTTCCCTAATTGCCATTTACTATGCAAAGGAATTTCTCTGATGAAGCTTGAGAAAAACAACCCCCAAACAATATTTCTCCTTGCCATTGTCCTTGCTTGCTCACCAGAGTTTGATGGCAAGATCTTATTGTTTAAGACTATTCATACTTTGTTCACAGGAAAAATAGAGGTGGTATGGAATAGGAAGCTTCCACCCTCTTGATTACCTTTTATACCACTGTAAGGTTATATGTAATCTGCTGTGATAATTAAATGTCTTACATAGCTTCAAATACTTAAAATCTATAATGACGAATTGGGTGGCAAGATATATATGCCCACGGGTGTGATAACAGCATGAAAGGTAGAGGATTAACCAAACACAGGACAACATGCTTCTGGTACTGTAAATCTGGCCAAGGAGCCATGGTTGGAGCACACAGACGCCATGGTGAATCTATTACTATTATTTAAAAAACAGATATCTACTATATGAACCTATCCTTCAAATTGCTATCTGTATACCTGCCATGGACCTGGCCTGGTCGGCCCCTCCCAATCCGTGGGAATCAGGGGTTCCAGCAGATGGGCATGGAGTTGGCCAGAATTGGGGTGGGAAACAGACTCCCAGGTTTCCAGGAAGGCAGCAGAGTTTAAACAATAAGTGCTGTTGTTGAAAGCCTCTCTGTTTAGAGCCTCAAACTCAAAACACAAAGAAAATTTAATTCTTCACTTACAAAAGCTAGAATAGGACTGTCTTCATTCTTTTGTTCTGACTTAGACTGAATTACTGATCATGCATTAAAATTTGTGTTTCTTCAAGTAGTACTATGATCAATTTTCTGAGGAACTGCCAGACTGATTTCCACAGAGGTTATTCCAGCTTGCAATCCCTCCAGCATTGGAGGAGTGTTCTTTCTTCTCCACATCCTCACCAGCATCTGCTGTCACCTGAGTTTTTGATCTTAACCATTCTGACTGGTGTGAGATGGAATCTCAGGGTTGTTTTGATTTGCATTTCCCTGATGACTGAGGGTGTTAAATATTTCTTTAGGTGCTACTCAGCCATTTGAGTTTCCTCAGTTGAGAGTTCTCTGTTTAGCTCTGTTTCCCCACTTTTTAATAGGGTTATTTGATTCTCTGGAGTCTTTACATCGAGTTCTTTGTATACATTGGATATTAGCCCTCTATCAGTAATAGGATTGGTAAAGATCTTTTCCCAATCTGTTGGTGGCCTTTTTGTCCTATTGACAGTGTCTTTTGCCTTACAGAAGCTTTTCAATTTTATGAGGTTTCATTTATGGATTGTTGATCTTAGAGCATGAGCCATTGGTTTTCTGTTCAGGAAACTTTCTCCTGTGTCCATGTGTTTGAGGTCCTTTCTCATTTAATCTTCTATTAGATTCAGTTTATGTGGTTTTATGTGGATATCCTTGATCCACTTGGACTTGAACTTTGTACAGAGAGATAAGAATGGATCAATTTGCATTCTTCTACATGTTGACTGACAGTTGAACAAGCACCACTTGTTGAAAAAGCTGCCTTTTTTTCCACTGGATGGTTTTAGCTCCTTTGTCAAAGATCAAGTGACTGTAGGTGTGTGGGTTCATTTCTGGGTCTTCAATTCTATTCCATTAATCTACCTGCCTGTCACTGTATAAATACCATGAAGTTTTATCACTATTGCTCTGTAGTACAGCTTAAGGTCAAGAATGCTGATTCCCCTAGAAGTTCTTTTATTGTTGAGAATAGTTTTCAATATCTTGTTTTGTTTTTGTTTTTGTTATTCCAAATGAATTTGAAAATTATTCTTTCTAACTCTATGAAGAACTGAGTTAGAATTTTGATGGGGATTGCATTACATCTATAGATTGGAGGACCCAGCTATACCACTCTTGGGCATATACCCAGAAGATGCTCCAAAATATAATAAGGACACATGCTCCACTATGTTCACAGCCACCATATTTATAATAGTCAGAAGCTAGAAACAGCCCAGATGTCCCTCAACAGAGGAATTGATACAGAAAATGTGGTACATTTACACAATAGAATACTAATCAGCTATTAAAGACAATGAATTCATGAAATTTTTAGGCAAATGGATGGAACTTAAAATATTGTTCTGAGTGAGGTAACCCAATCACACACACACAAAAAGACATTGTATGCATTCACTGATAAGTGAATATTAGCCAAAAAGTTCAGAAAACTCAAGATACAATTCACAGACCATATGGAGCTCAAGAAGAAGGAAAACCAAAGTGTGGATGCTTCAGTCCTTCTTAGAAGGTGGAACAAAATATTCACAGGAGAAAATATGGAAACAAAGTGTAGAGCAGAGATTGAAGAAAAGCCATCCAGACACTGCCCCACTTAGGTATCCATCCCTTATACAGTAACCAAACCTGGATGCTAGTGTAGATGCCCAGAAGTACTTGCTGACAGAAGCCTGATATGGCTGTCTCCTGAAAAGCTCTTCCATAACTTGACAAATACAGAAGGGGATGCTTGTAGCCAACCATTGGACTGAGAGTGGAGTTCCAGATGGAGGAGTTGGAGAAGTGACTGAAGGAGCTAAGGGAGTTTGCAGCCCCATGGGGGAGCAACAGTGTCAACTGGCCAGACCCTCCTGGAGTTTCTGGGGACTGGACCACCAACAAACATGGAGGGACCCATGACTCTGGCCACATCTGTGGCAGAAGATGGTTTTGTTGGACATCAGTGGGAGGAGTGGCCCTTGGGTCGGAGGGGAATTCAAAGCCCCAGTAGGGAAAACCCAGGGCAGGAAGGCAGGAGTTGATGGGTGGGAGAGCAGCACCCTCATAAATGCAGGGGGTGAGGGAATGGCATAGAGGGTTTCCAGAGGGGAGACCAGGAAAGGGGTTAACATTTGAAATGTAAATAAAAAAATAAAAGAAAAAAAATATGTTCCTTGAATCAAAATTATTTTATACCCCATAGGTTGTGTCATCAAAATCAAAATAGAATCTGGTCATCTTTGCTGCTTGGTTTCTGCCCTAGTATATTGGTATGGCCTGCAGAAAGGGGCACCCGTGACCTAGGAAAGGTCTGGGCATGTCAGATCTGGAAGCTTCATCTAGTTCTCTTTCTCAGTACAGAACTTTGGCTTGTTTCCTCACCAACACCAGACAGACTCCCCTGTCACAGCTCCTTCCTGCTCATTCCTCATCCAATACTTTAGATGAAAAAGTTGCAAGAAAAATCTCAAGACACATGTTTTGTAAAAATTTCTATCAATAGTGATTCTTGGTCATGCAGACTTTGTATGCCCAGTACAGGGGAACGCCAGGGCCAAGATGTGGGAGTGGGTGGGTAGGGGAGCAGGGCGGGGATGGGGGAGGGTATAGGGAATTTTCTGGATAACACTTGAAATATAAATGAAGAAAATATCTAATAAAAATTGGAAAAAAATAATCTGGAATTTCACCTTATTTCTCCTTGTTCTCCCAGAAACAAGGACAACTGTCATTTTGGAAACTATCTTGCTTTTCTCCAAGCATCTAGGAAAAGCAGCTGTTTGCAGAAGAGTAAATTCCAAGCCACACTGAATTATTAAACTTAATAAAGACTCAGGTCTGATTAGCAATATGTCTGCTTTACATTTCTACTATCCCATGCAAGACTTACTTTAAAAGTAGTTGAAAATAAATGTCACTAATCCTTTCAAATTTCCTTGTATTTCAGTATTTCCTCTGTTATGTGGTATTTTCCTCCAGTTCTAGGGAGGACTACATTTCAAACGTCATGTGTTATTCATCCATTCATTGGTTCTTATAGTAGAGAACATTGCCTTAGCTCATTTGGGATTCTATTGAATATACTATGAACTGAGGAGCTTAGCAACAATAAACATCTGTCCCACATGGATCCTTACATCAGAAGGCCAGGATCAAGCTTGAAACACTAAGCATGAGTGAGGGTCTAACAATCTCATTGTTAGCTTTCTCTCACTCTAACCTTATATTAAAAGGACTAATAGAGATATTTGGGCCACTTTGTAAAGGCAGAACTTCAATACATATATGCTTAATCCTCATGACAAGAATAATTCTTTAATTTCTAGGGAAAAGCAATCATTCAGTTCATAACACCTTTTTAATATGCTTGGAACTGAGATACAGAGACATCTAAAGTTCTTTAAATAATTCCTTTTATATTTTTATAAGTTTAAAATAAATACTTTTGAAAATGTATTCAGTTTAGCAAAATTAAGGATTACTAATGATGGTGTATTTAACAAAAAGTTGAAAACATTTGGAGACAGTAAATAAAAACTTTTCAGACTTTCAAAGGGAACCACTAATTGGCATAAAATAAATTATTTTGAAGTTTTATGCAGTATCAATGATGTTCTAGGAGCTCAGTTTAGCAGATCTTAAGTGCAGGAAGCCTTCCTTGTAGGAATTAACTATCAGACTGACTTTTCCAAGGGTCTAGGACCCAAGAGATGAAATGACTGAACTTATTTGGTATTTTGTTATATGAGGTAAGAAATGTAGAGACATAACCATTTCAAGGAAGTTTAAAATTCATGGCCAATGTTCTCTATTTTTCAAATATAATAAGACTTAAATAGGACTTTTCCCTCGCCCTGGTTGCTTCAAAAGGAGAAAGAATCAGTGAAAGTGCAGAGATTATGAGGCTTCAAGTTCTCCTGGGTAAACAGCAAGCAATCAAAGCATATCATGTTTTTCACAAAGGAGATACACAGGTAATGATAAAAAACAGGATAGTGCCTCCAATTTTATGTTTCATACACGACTATGTTGTAAACTGTGATAATAAAAGTCCTGATTTCACTTCATGTTATTAAAACATGAACTATTATAGAGAAAAGAGAAGCACACACTCAAGGTTTAGTGAAGGTGGGAGGGAGAATTAAGATGCTTTTTCTTTCCATTTCAGAGGCTAGAAAATGAGATCTTTACTTTAGAATAATATCAAAAAGGGACTGAGCAGATGTCTCATTAGGTGAAATTCTTGCTACACAGTCATCAGGCTCTGGCTTTGATCTCCAACACCCTTCCATCCTCTTTCCCCTCCAAAAAAAAAAAAAAAAAAAAAAAAAAAAAAAAAAAAAAAAAAAAAAAAAAAAAAAAAAAAAAAAAAAAAAAAAAAAAAAAAAGAAGGCATGGTGGAACAGGCTAGTAAATCCTAGCATTAAAGAGTAAATTGGGACAAGTAATCCCTAGAGCCTTTTTGGCCACCCAGCCTGATGGTGATTCCTAGAGGCCAGTGAGAGATCCTGGATGAAAAAAGGAAGGATAAAGAAAAAAGAGAAAGAAAGAGGGGGAGAGAAATGTGTGTGTTTGAAAGAGAGAAAGTGTGTGTGTGTGTGTGTGTGTGTGTGTGTGTGTGAGAGAGAGAGAGAGAGAGAGAGAGAGAGAGAGAGAGAGAGAGAGAGAGAGAAGTGTGATGATTACACAAAGATTGGTACCTGAGGTTGGCCTCTGGGCTCCTTGTGAATGTGCATATACACAAAACATACAAAAGAGAGCTGAGATTTTCAAGTGTCAGAAATAGATTTATTTATAAATAGAAATAAAAGGATAATTGCTTTTCAATGTGCTAATTAGTTGAAAAGAATAACTTTTCGATAATATGAGAGGGCCTATGGTCATGTTAAATGACCTAGAAAAAAAGCTTCAATATTATATGTGATAATTTATCATCATTTATTTTTCCCGGGTGTACTGAATAAATTACAGAAGTCAAAAAGCTTTTAACTCTGTGAGAAAGTGTGGACAAATTAGTAAAGAAAGAATGTATGAGGAAATGTCTACTAGAGAGAAAATTCAATTTCCAAAGAGTAAGAAAAAAGAAAAGAAAAGAAAACAAAAACAAACAAACAAAAAATTGTTTCTAAGAAGCCTAGTTTCTTTGCTATCTTGTAGCTCAGGCAAAGATCTAAAGCAAAGTTATGTTCTCCTTGGTGCTCAAAAGACCCCAGAAACCATAGCACTTTGGGTTCCCTCGAAACTTTGGAATCCCTCTTATCCTTTACCCCTTCTCATTTCCTTAAGGGCCTCTTCCATCAGAGATGTTATAAAAAAATATTCACTGTGTAATAAACTGGACAGATCTTTACTAGACACTGGATTGCTAAAAATATGAAGTCTTGTAGATGGTATTAACCAGCAAGTTTTGAAAGAAAATTTTGCATTTTTATAATAATGTAGTCTCCTGGAGAAAATGTTAGTCTTGGGGCTGCAGAGATAGCTTTGTGGGTAAAGTGGTTAGGATGTAAACATGAGCATCCAAGTTCAAAGGCCCACATAAAACACAGGATGCAGTAATGTGCATATGTGATTAAGATGATTTTATGGTGAGATTGAAGGCAGAGAAAGAATTTTTGGAAAGCTCATAAGGTAGCTAGTCTTGTCAACATGGCAGTAAACAACAAAGGTGTCCTTGTCTCTAGCAAGCTCAGATATGAAGACCAAGAGGGAAGTTTGTATCTGACCTCAACATACGATCTATTACATGTATTGATATACATGAAAATAAAATAGTTTTCAACCTAATTTTTCAAGTTTTAATGTGGGCAGAAAACAAGCAGTTGAGATAAAACAGTAATTTATGGTAATTTCAGGTTAGAGAGTGCTGCTGCTTTTTTATTATGTTGTCTAACTTGTTTCTAAGTTTCATTGCCCTGAGGAATCCTTTGCATTTGTGGTGATTTATACTAATTTGATAAACAGATAGGAAACCTTTAAAGCTAGTGTAGTAGTCTGAATAAAATGGCCCCCATTGGTCCATAGAGAATGTCACTATTACGATGCCTAGCCTTGCTGGAAGAGTATGGCTTTGTTGGAGGAATAATGTGACTTGGGGGCAAATTTTGAAGTCTTAGAAATTTAAGACTGGCCAGTGTGTCTCAGTCTTTCTTCCTGCTGCCTGCCAATCTGGATTGGAGTAGAGTAAAACTCTTGAGCTCCTTTCTAGCACCACAACTGTCTGAACATTGCCAATGCTTTCCACCATGATGATTATGGATTAAACCTCTGAAACTGTAAGCCATCCCTAATTAAATGTTTTTTCTTTATAAGAATTGCTGTGGTCACTGTGTCTCTTTACATCAGTAGAAACCCTAAGACAGAAATTGGTACCAGGGAATTGGGGATTGCTGTGATAGGTCTGATCATGCTTTTGTTTGGAGGACTGTGGAATTTTCAGACTTTGGATTAGAAGAGCAGTTGTACTAAGTGGGGCACAATGTACCACACTAGTGGGAGCATGGAAGACCTTGGTACTGAGGGTAATTTGAACTGTGTGGGCCCTGGCTCAAGAGGTTTCAGAGAAGAAGAATCTTAGCATTTGGCCAAGATACTCTTCTTATGATATTTTGGAAAAGAAAAAGAAAAGGTGGTTGGCTTTTTACCCTTGTCTGAAATGCCTGTCTGAGGCTAATTTGAAGAGTTTTGAATTAATTGAATTGGCAGACAAAGGCTCACAACAACCTGTTATTGACTATGTCAGGTTGTTATTAGTGGTCACTGTTATGTGATCTATAGTGAAAGGAGCAAGCTAAGCAAGGCAAATGAAGGACAGACAAGGCCACTTTTATAGTCAATATTATTGGAGCACATTTATGCTTCATATTACAGAAAGTATTCAATATAGTACTACTGCTAAGAAGCTCAGCATATATGTATGTGTATGCGTATATGTATATATCATGCATATATGTNACACACACACACAGGCACACACAGGCACACACAGGCACACACAGACACACCTGAACTGATTTTTAACATAGATATTACCTTGGGAGGAATAGGAAGGTCAGTTACCATGGAGAAAAGACCAATTTCTGTTATACAGAGATAATAAATCATGAAGTAATAACATAGAAGATACTAAGAACCAGGCACCAATATGTGAATCTTGACATAGGCTTACCACATAATCACAGGGGCCAAGTGTAAACTTTGAGACAATTGATTTTCTTTGTACCTTTTTTCCACTAAAAATACTAGCTGAAGATGAGAGCAGGAATGTCGACTTTTTTTCTGGAATGCTGTCCTTCTGACTTCTTAGATTACCAAGTTGCTGAATAGAGCCCATGTTAAATATTCAATTCTGGTCTCTGCTATATTTCTGTGTTGTGTCCTATATGTGACCTGGGGCAAGGTTAAGCCCCATTATTTTCAAAAATTGAACATGATTATACTTGGTTTCTTTTCTTATCCCATAGCTAGAATAACTACAGCCTATACTGCAGGAAGTGAATGCACCATGATAAGCATGCAACACATAACTCATAGATTCTATCCAAGAGATATTTCCTAGTGTGGATGTAAGAGCTGTGATGAGCTGAAGAGGACGCACAGTGTCCCATGGCAAAAAGGTAAGGGGAGTTATTTAAAATTAAGTTTCATTAATCTCAAAACCAGTGAGAATATGTTGCTACAGAACACATGCCCCTGAAGCTACAGTTCCTTTTTATACATTCCTAGCACAGTGAATAAAACCCGTTATCAGTCAATGGGATTGGTGAACTCCCGAAAACAGCTAAACAGCAGATATTTTAGACTTTGCAGCCCATATGGTTTCCATTGCAGATGCTTAGCTCCAAATGCTGAGGTACAAAGTAGCCTTAGCCAGTATGTAAATGAATGAGTATGGCCCTATGCCAATAAAACTGAATTTATGAATACGGAAATTTGAATTTTATATGATTACACTGTTTTGTGCTTTTATGGCAACTGTTTCAAAGCTCAAAAAGCATTCATAGCCTGCAGCTGTGGAGAAGCACAGCAAGGGTACTTGACCCAGTGGCCATTATTTGCCTATGTCTCATCTAAGATGAAAGTCTTACATCCAGGAGGAGGATTAAAAAAATACAAAGACAATGGTGCTGATCTAAACATACTGGAGGAAGAGGGAGACAAAGCTAAGGGTATAGTCTGGCTCAATACAAAACAATTAACCAGAATAGAAAGTTAAAGATTCTCTTTGAAAGTGATTCGGTCACACAGGATGGTGTCCATATATGGGTAAACTCCCCCCCCCCCCTTCTACAGCAATTCAGCTGAAGAAATAGCTTATAGTGCTATTATGTACTGGTTAAGAATTTGGAAACTAAAATCTTCAGCCTTTTGCCATCTCAGTTGAATCAATTCTTTTTTAGAGCTTGGGTAATTTGTCTGACTTTCTGTTTTCCTTCCTGTAAAATGCCCATAATGCTAGAGCCCATCAAGGCTCTATGTTGTGATCTGATTTAATTATTTCATGTTGTGCAAAACAGGGTTTTTCAGGCTGCTTTGGTTATTTCACTGAATAAACAGCATTTAGGTCCATTTTTGAATGAAAATGTAAGCCTAGGATATCCCGTGCCTGTTAGCATCAACCATGAAGCACAGAAAGATACCTTTTGAAAGATTAATTTTCATTTGTATTCACATGTACATGTTTGTCTGTGAGAGTATTTGCCACATGTGGTGGTAGCAACAGGGGCCAGATATAAAGCATTAGATTCCCTTGGAGATGGAAGTATAAATAATTTATGTGCTACTAGATGTGAGTGTTCACATCCAAACTTGGATCTCTGGGAAAGCATAAGAACTCAACAGATAAACTATCTCCTAATCCCAAGACAGATAACTTACTCACACTCTATAAATGTAATCAAAGTAAATTGAAACCATATGGGAGCAAAGGCACATTAAAACCATACCTAGAAAATGATGCCTGAAAATGTATCAAATGTAGCACCCAGAGGACAAGTGTATCACCTTCTTCTGAGTGCCATACAGATACATACACATAAGGCTATTGTTGTAATAGCCCCTATCGATGTGTCATTTAAGCACACTGAGTGGAGGAACTTAGATCCACGATAAGGAACTTAGATCTAGGAGTTGTCAACTGCCCAGGGGCTTCATCTCTGCTTCATCCTCACTGTTGATGGGGTGAATTGCCATCCAGCCATTTTTTTTTCAGATGTAGTTAGTTCTCACCTTGCCTCCCCAGTACTTTCTCTTTGGAACAGAACTCCACGTGGAGGGATCATTTATTCAACCCATTGATCCTTGCAGACTCTGAAGCCTGGTTCTGCCTCCAGCAACCTTCCAGCTGAGTTCAATCTTATCTAACTACCACAGTGATACTCTTTGCATCTCTATTAGCTTTCTGACTTTGCTTTTAGTAAGGCATCCTCTGCTGCTGACTTAGAACCATTTCACAGCCTTCAATATACCATGTACATACATGCATGAGCACACATGCACATTCTTGTTTATTTGTTTGTTTGTTTATATTCTTCTCTTATTTATTGCACCTGAACTCCAGTTTCCACTCTCTCTCCTCCCACCAGCCTCCCCTGACTTCCCCTTTCCCCTAGACACAGCACCCCCTTCAACTTTCTCCAGGAAAGAGCAGGCCTTCCAGAGACACCAAGCTACAATGGCACCAGGTACTTATTTTCACATCAATGCTGAATGAGGCAACCCAGTAGAAGGCAAGGGGTTCCAAAGGCAGGCAAAAAACTCAGAGACAGCACACTGAACACACATAAACTGTTAGGAATCTTACAAGAACATCGAGTTAAGCAGCCATAACATATATGCAGAGGACCTAGTTCAGGCTTACAGAGACTCCCTGATATATGTGATCCAAGTTGAGTCCTAGTCAGTTGACCCTGTGAGCCATGTTTTTCTAGTTTCCTTGATCCTTCCAATCTTTCTTCCTCCTCCTTCTCTGCATGACTCCCAAGCTCCACCTAATATTTGGTGTGGGAATCTGCATCTGCTCCCATCAGTTGCTGGATGAAGTCTCTCTGATGCTAGGCTCTGATCCCAGCACATCCTGCAGACATGGCTGGGTTGGTATCTTAATCCTCTAAATGAGGCTTTTCCTTGTTACGGACGATGATTGGTTCAAGCTTTGACTCCCAGATTTATACTCCTCTAACCATGGTAAAAATAAATATCATAAACATATATATGTTTGTCTTCTTTATACTTGAAACTTGCTAATGACTGGCAAGATAGTTTTTGTGGTCTCTATATCTCCCAAACCTGCCAAATCCATGGAATAAAATGGGAACTGGATACTCATTTGGTAACAAAAGAGTGGGTTGAGGGGCAGAAGCAATTCTGTCTGTGTAAATAGCCAAAGTTCTGCAAACATTCAAAATTTTACTACTTTAGTAGGATTAGGGGGAGGGGGAGATAGGGGATTTTCATAGGGGAAACTAGGAAAGGGGATAACATTTGAAATGTAAATAAAGAAAATATCTAATAAAAAATTTAAAAAATATATTATATCCCTAGGATATCTTCATCTATGGCCTATTTGATTGTATTTGCACATATAATTAGATGAGTGGTACAAAGAATACATCGGTTGAAGGAATACCTTTAGTCAAGTGCAAGAGTAAGAGAGTGGCTTTCTTCCAGCTAAGGGCAGGATATTCTAGTCTTCTATTCATTAGTAGAAAAAAAAAATTTAATTATTTCTTTTACAATAAAAATACACTACATGAAAATTCTGGAATGTTGCCTACTGACAAATTTATTGAATTCTCTCTAACCTTTTAAGTTAGGCTTTTCTTATTTTCAGAGAGGCACCCAAAGGATTTAAAACAGAAAACATTGAGTTCTTACTACTAATAGCATTACACTTACAAACTTTGTTTTCTTAATCAATACTAAGGTCTAAGTCTGACCTTAGGTTTTATTTTTATTTTTATTTTTTTAAAGAACTGTGTTAATTTTGTGCATTGGGGCATGCTACCCAGTTTACAAGAATTCCAAGCTGTGATGCTACCACTTAAAATACATATGCTGCTATAAACATGGTGCTGCATATGTCCTTGTTACAGGTTGGAGCATCTTTTGGGTCTATGCCAAGTAGTGGTATAACTGGGTCTTCTTCAGGTAGAACTATTTCCAATTTTCTCAGGAACTACCAGTTTGATTTCCAGAGTGTTTGTACCAGCTTGCAGTCCCACCAGCAATGGAGGAACATTCCCCTCTCTCCGCATCCTTGCCAGCATCTGCTGTCACCTGAATTTTTGACCTTAGCCAATCTGACTTATGTGAGGTGGAATCTCAGGGTTGTTTTGATTTGCATTTCCCTGATGACTAAGGATGTTGAATATTTCTTTAGGTGCTTCTCAGCCATTAGAGATTCCTCAGTTGAGAATTCCGTTTAGTTCTATACTCCATGTTTTAATAGGGTAATTTGGTTCTCTGGAGTCTAACTTCTTGAGTTTTTTGTATACATTGGATATTACCCCTCTATCAGATATAGGTTTGGTAAAGAACTTTGTGGATTGACATTTATTCCTACTGACAGTGGATTTTTTTTTTTTTTTTTTTTT
>LR751544.1:0-111780 GCA_902729485.2 Mus minutoides | reverse complement strand
TTTTTTTTTTTTTTTTTTTTTGGTTTTTCGAGACAGGGTTTCTCTGTGTAGCCCTGGCTGTCCTGGAACTCACTTTGTAGACCAGGCTGGCCTCGAACTCAGAAATCCGCCTGCCTCTGCCTCCCGAGTGCTAGGATTAAAGGCGTGCGCCACCACGCCCAGCCCTGACAGTGGATTTTTTTGTTTGTTTGTTTTTGTTTTTCGAGACAGGGTTTCTCTGTGCAGTCCTGGCTGTCCTGAAACTCATTCTGTAGACCAGGCTGGCCTTGAACTCAGAAATCTGCCTGCCTCTGCCTCCCAAGTGCTGAGATTACAGGCATGTGCTACCACTACCTGGCTAACAGGGTCTTTTGCCTTACAGAAGCTTTTCAATTTTATGAGGTCTCATTTATGGATTGTTGATCTTAGAGCATGAGCCATTGGTTTTCTGTTCAGGAAACTTTCTCCTGTGTCCATGTGTTTGAGGCCCTTTCCCATTTTCTCTTCTATTAGATTCAGTGTATCTGGTTTTATGTGGAGGTCCTTGATCTACCTGGACTTGAGCTTTGTACAAGGAGATAAGAATGGATCAATTTGTGTTCTTCTACCTGTTGACTGACAGTTGAACCAACACTATTTGTTGAAAATGCTGTCTTTTTTCCACTGGATGGTTTTAGCTTGTCAAAGATCAAGTGACCATAGGTGTGTGGGTTCATCTCTGGGTCTTCAATTCTATTCCATTAATCTACCTGCCTTTCACTGTATAAATGCCATGCAGTTTTATCACTATTGTTCTGTATTACAGCTTAAGGTCAGGAATGCTGATTCCCCTAGAAGTTCTTTTATTGTTGAGAATAGTTTTCAATATCTTCTTTTGTTTTTGTTATTCCAAATGAATTTGAAAATTATTCTTTCTAATTCTATGAAGAACTGAGTTGGAATTTTGACGGGGATTGCATTGCATCTATAGATTGGAGGACCCAGCTATACCACTCCTGGGCATATACCATAAGATGCTTCAACATGTAATAAGGACACATGCTCCACTATGTTCATAGCAGCCACATTTATAATAGCCAGAAGCTGGAAACAATCCAGATGTCCCTCAACAGAGGAATGGATATAGAAAATGTGGTACATTTACACAATGGAATACTACTCAGCTATTAAAGTCAATATACCAATACCATGGAGTTTTGTTTTGTTTTGTTTTGTTTTGTTTTGTTTTGTTTTGTTTTTCACTGTTGCTCTATAGTACAGCTTGAGGTCAGGGATGGTGATTCCAACCAGAAGTTCTTTTATTGTTGAGATTAGTTTTTGCTATCCTGGATTTTTTGTTATTCCAAATGAATTTGTGAATTGCTCTTTCTAACTCTATAAAGTGTTGATCTGGAATTTTGATGGGGATTGCATTTAATATGTTGATTGCTTTCAGTAAGAAGAGCCATTTTTACTATTTTAATCCTGCCAATCCATGAACATAGGAAATCTTTCTGTCTTCTGAGGTCTTCTTCAATTTCTTTGTTCAGGAACTTGAAGTTCTTGTCATATAGATCTTTCACTTGCTTAGTTAGAGTCACACCAAGATATTTTATATTATTCGTGACTATTGTGAATGGTATTGCTTCTATAATTTCTTTCTCAGCCCATTTATCATTTGAGTAGAGGAAGGGTACCGATTTGTTAGAGTTGATATATCCAGCCATTTGCTGAAGTCGTTTATCAGCTGTAGGAGCTCTCTGGTGGAGTTTTTGCAGAGTAGTCACAGAGGGTTACCTCATATCACTTGTGATCCTTCTTGCGCTTTCTAATAGAATTATGATTTTGTTCAAGTATCCACTAGTTCTCAAACAACTCAGGAGAAGTTGATTCCATCTACTCTGGGGATCTTTCCTGACTACTCAAAGGTGACTGACCCTGATATTACTTCGGTAACATAACTGATTGATGGTGGGCAAGAGAGACAATGTCAGGATGAGAGAGATGGATCTAATTTACTTTCCTATTAATACCCCCTCTCAATATATCAGAGTCAACATTTAATTAAATTGCTTTAGCCACACTAACCCCAATGACGGGTACCAGTGTAAACCCTAGCTTTTTACATAGACACAGAGGAAAAAATAAAGAACATGCTATTTTGATTATTTACTTTGGGTTTTAATTAAATTACTATAGACAGCAAACCTACCACTAGACTTGCCATGTGAGAAATGATCATTTGAAAGAAAATTTTATTTATTTTTCCTTTGTAAACATTGAAACACTTGTGCTACAATCCCTTAAAATTTCTGATGTTCATTTATTTCAAGAAGATGACCAGAGCAGGGCAGTGGAGACACATGGCTTTAATCTCAGCACTTGGGAGGCAGAAGCAGGCAGATTTCTGGGTTTGAGATTAGCCTGGTCTACTGAGTGAGTTCCAGGATATCCGGGGCTATACAGAGAAACCTTATCTTGAAAAAAAAAATAACAAAAAAAAGAAAAGAAACGAAAAAGAAGATGACCAGAAAGAATGTCTGTGTGTGTGTGTGTGTGTGTGTGTATGTGAATGTATGTATGTGTGTGTGTGCATATGTGTGCATGTGTATTTATGTGTTTGAATAACAATAATACTCAAAAAGCAGCTATCAAAGGAAGTCATAGGGAAACATGGCAGAGGCTGAAGGAAGCAAAGGGTACGAAGGACATGATATTATATTTTGCTTAAAGAATATACTTTTAAAAGAAAGCAGTTAGAGACTATACTCTTTTAGCAATTCAGTAATATATCTTCTCCAGCTGCTTTGGCCTGACATCCTGGGTAGTTTGCTAGGTTTATATCATCAGGCATGAATTTCCTCATACTGGATTGACTTTAAGTCTAATTAGATGGCTGTTGGTTCCTCGATTTCCAATTTGGGGGCTATCTTGCTGTTCTGATTATTGTTGTGGTTCATATATGTCACATCTGATAGGACTATTGATCACTTATCTCTTTTCATGGCTTGCATAGTCCTTTCCAAAGGTAAGAAAAAAACTTAGTTGAGTCATATCCAGCACCTATGTACTGGTCCTGTGTCTGAAATTTGTGCTGTCTTTAGTAATAGGTGCTTCCCTTCAAAATCTGGGAAGAGATAAAAGGCAAAATCAGTAACCTGTTGTTTGGGGAGTTTCTTAGAGTTTTCTAATCAACAGTGCAAAGGAAGACTTTGTATGCCTCTTACTGGAAATTTTGTTAGAAAGACTATGGCCTCTGTATGTGGGGGTGGGGTGGGGAGTGGGGAGTGGGCATTATAATTCCCAGTTGCATAACTTCATTTAAACTACAAATGTAGATACATGTATTATAGATTACACATATATTATGACATTTTAGGTAAACATAAAATAATATGATTCCCTGTGGCTCTTTCAAATATCATTTAGGGTTACTTATCCCTTTTACCTCCCTTCACCTCTGCATTGCCAGCCTTACCACTATTAAAACCCCACCTGTCAAGGATGTTAGGTCGTCTAAAAAGGGTAATACCAGAATACTAACTTCTTTATTATTTGGGAAATGTGCATATAATATTGAAGGATTAATAGTATTTTAAGATACTAGAAAATATCTTTGAAACCATGTATTAGTTTCAATATACAAAAAACACCTTATAAAGAATAAAGAATTCTAAATATTTACTTAGTTAAAAAACATAATATAATGTCAAGTAGTTGACTGTAACACTTAAAATCAAAATGAATAATTCATTCCTCAAATTATGTGCATTATTAAGATTTTGTACTTTGCCACAATAAAATGCAAATTTTATTTTGCATGGGCCATATATAATAAGTCATACTCTATACCTTCTTATAAAACATTTGCTACAACAGCATGTGTGGTCATTGAATATGGGGGTCATGAAAATTTTGTCAACAGTAAAAAATTTTTGGAGGTCTGACAACCAAAAACTAATTCAAAACTCAAACACATGATGAAGCTAATGTGTTTCTGGTAATGCATCGTTCGGTTACATAAAATGACTTTACTACAGCCTTGGAACATCCAATGTGAATATTTTACTATATAACTGCCATCATACCAGAAGATGCTATTTCAAAACCCTTGGATCAGATTTGAGGCTAGTATTTGTTATGAATGGTAGTATTCTGGTGATAGGCCCATCATCACAGAATTTCCTGGGGAAGGCAGGGAAAGAGTGTAGAGTCAGTGATCATGGCCAAAAACATTTTATCTTTGGATTTTCTTCTGTCTAAAACTCTGCTATGCTAGGGCCAAAAGCTGGTAATTAGCTCCAGCTGGTAGCAACAGGTCATTAATACTTAACTACTTTTCTCTTTGACACAGGCCTCTCCTTGGCCAGGTGATTGGCTTGGAGTTCTAGAGTTCCTTAACTATTTGTGAGCCAAAGAGGAAAGGAAAGGAAAGGAAAGGAAAGGAAAGGAAAGGAAAGGAAAGGAAAGGAAAGGAAAGGAAAGGAAAGGAAAGGAAAGGAAAGGAAAGGAAAGGAAAGGAAAGGAAAGGAAAGAGGGGAGGAGAAGGGAAGAGAGGAGAAGGAAGGAGGGGAGGAGAAGGGAGGAGAGGAGAAGGAAGGAGAGGAGAAGGGAAGAGGAGAGAGAGAGATACTGCATGAAGCTGAAGAAAACTGCACCCTCATTTTATTGGTGTTCTTATTTCTTATACTTTCTCAGGATAATTGATCACATGGTTTTCCAAGCATCTTTACATTCCATTTGTTCATAGCAAGTTCAAGACAATAGTTCATATCATAAAATGACAAAGAGCAAATATGTTGAGCATGACTTTCCATTAAGACTAATTCCTGACTAAACATTCATTATCTTTTCTAGACACATAAGTTCATCATAAGTTTAAAGGAATAATTCTTATATCACAATAATTTTTATGTCAGCATGGCTTTGTCAATAGACAAATCATCTGCCTACTGTTTTATTATTTTGAAGTTTTGTACAAATAAACCAATATTTAATTTTCTATCCTTGAACCTACAATACATTGTCCATTCCCAGTTTATGACCTTTAGTTTCCAGATAATGATCTCACATATAACTGAGGAGGAATGTTTTCTCTAATTGTAAATTTGTGCCATGGTTGCTTTCTTATGCTAGTGCAATTAGTCTGTGACACAGAAAGTTTCACAGAGCCTAACTTGTAGCTTTTAGAGGGATTGAAATTGCTTTTATAAATTTAGAAATCCTATAAAATCATAATTAGGAATTATGAAGTCATCAACTTGTCTACACAGCATTACTCCATGAGAATAGATCTCCATGTTAATGTGCAGAAGATCTGCCCAAAAGAGTGGGTCAATGCCCAGGAATGAGGCTATGTAATAGTAACAGGAAAAACTGTATCAGCAGCAAGAAGAAATCTTGGGATGAAGTCTCTTGGGACCTTGCCTGAGAGCTCACCCATCTCTGGCCATGAAAACAGTGGGCCATCTCCTGAAAAGTCACTTGCATGACTTGAGCTTTCATAGATGGCTTCTGACATTACTGTGTATATGGTACAGGCAATGTTGTGCCCTTCTACTCTCATACAAATGTAGGGGTTTAATTCCAGAAAAGAAACAAAGTAGTTGGACACCATCCTTCCTCAGCATGCAAAGTCTAAACTAGTCTATTTAGATTGTACTATTTTGAGATTTTTCATTTTGAACTTTACTATTTGATTGCAGACTTCTGGTTTGTAAAATATCATTAAGTGTATTTTGAGTTTGCATTGGGGAACCATCTTTATTAAAGGAATGGCTCTAAACACACTGCTGTCATTCTTTGTTGTCCATAATTGCAAAGCAGGGCTCTGTACATTAATGAGTGTCCAAGAAAAATATTGATAAACATGAAAAATGTGGAAGAACCTCTATGTGCTGAAGGATCAGATATTCAATATTTAATACATTTTTGGTTAATTTCTAAATTTAGTATGTGTGTTTGTGTTTGTGTGTAAGAGAGAGAGAGAGAGAGAGAGAGAGAGAGAGAGAGAGAGGGAGATCACATAAAACTTTCATAGGCAAAGAAATATGGTAAAAAAAAAAAAAGAGCCGGGTTTTTCTATACCATATAGAAATAAAAATGATATTGATTCAGTTTTCAACAAGTAGAGCACCCATTTTCTATTCATAAAATGTTTGATAATGCTTGACTATGTGGGATTGGCTTCTAATATTGAACCTGCTGGGACATTCCTCCTGCAGGTCTATTACCATCACATCATTAACTGACTCCTACTGACATTCCTTTACCCAATATATGAGATCTTCTCAGCAGACAAGATACTCCATGCCTCCCTAAAACATTGATCTGCACCATTGCACAGAGCCCAATGTCAAAGCCAACACAAGCCTTATAATATAGCACTAAATCAGTATAGGCAACATAAAATATCCATAGCTATTAGTTCTGACCATGATTATCTCTCTCCTTGGTATCCTCCATGGAGTGGTGAAAGTCAGTTATCTGGAAAAATGTATTCACAGTTTTCTACAGCTTGTCCCTCTTTACTTACCTAGTAATACTTCTGTGCATCCATGTAGACTATATTTTTTTCTAGTAATTTTACTTACATCTAATACTTTGAGGTGTACAAGTCAACTAATATGGCCCTCATTTTGGTATTTAACTCTTCCTATACTCCTTGCTTGACTGACTGAACTTTTCCAGACTTAGCTCAGTTCTGCCATTATTTTTCTACCCTTGTGTTCTCATAGACTCTGGATATAACTACAATAGCTGTTGTGTGACTTTTCTGGGAGGAAATAGAAACAAATATGCATTCCTTCCAAATAGAGCACTGAATGTACATCAAAGAGAATATTCTATTACCATTTGATTAGAATTTATTGTGACTAGTTACAGGAGCATCGGTGACACCAGCATGGATGACAGCTCACAAAAGCTGCTTCCCTGAAGATTTCTGCTCACCTTGCAGGCAGCTCCACAGGAAAGTCACCTCTTCCTCAGGAAATGTGTATTCGTTATGCAGCTTTGGCAAGGGGCCATATTTTTGTAAGTTTTGTGAGTATCTGAAGCCTCATAAGTTACATGAGCTTTTTGAAACATTGTGTTCCCTTTACTCCTGAAGGATGGAATGTAAGTAATTCCAAAGAAATAACTACACAACACAGCATGAGCCACAAACATTTCCTTCTGAATTATGATTATTTGAAGGTGAGGGCTAATGTCCAGTGCAGCAATATCACTCATTAGTCATATACTGCATAGGCATAAACATTTAAAAGGTGATAGTTGACTTAGAGAACTATGTGTTCTATATTGTGAGAATGGAATTGTCTAAGAATATTACAAAGTGCTATGATTTTTTCCCCTGTAGTCTATGTGTATGTATCAGAGAGAGGGAAAAATAAAACATAAGTTGGATTGACTGTGAAGAAAGAAAGAGAAAACTTGAAATATAACTGAACAATCTTGTTAAAGACTTGTTACTTACCCTGTTAAGATTGTGTCTCTCTGAGAGGATCATGGCAGTCAAACAACCCCCCACAAAATACCACCAGACCTTAGAAAGTGGTTTCTAGTGATCCCAGGCACACCTGGCTTTCTATCTGTGGGACCCGTGCATACTAAGTACAGGAGCAGAAATTCTCAATTTCCATCTCTCACTGGAGTTCTACAGACTCCAAAATCTTGAGTTTTGGATGCTGGGGGGTTGGGGGGAAGACACATGACTTACATTTTCTGTTTTGCATCTAAAACAGTAGACAGAAATTTTTATAAGTTCTGTAATCTTTCCATAAATGAAAACTTATAAAGATGCCCAATATAGAAACAGTTAAACATGCATAAGCTTTTCCATGTTAAAAATAAAGACATTCCCTGGACTCCCACAGCCTCACCCGGTTGCTGCCTGCACCTCTCTCTCCCTTCACAGCCTAAACTTTGAAATGAAGTCAATATTCATTGTTTTCCCTTCCTTACCTCCCACTCATCTCCCAGTCTGTTCCGGCTCCCACCTCCTCACTCAACCCAGAGCATTCTCATTAGAGTCACCACTGGCTCTCTCACCAAACCCAATAGATAGCTTAGTCCTCATTTTAATTCTCCCTAAACTGTTTTATATTTTTGACAGCTCTTTTTCTTTTTCATAAAACTTTCTTTGTGACTATACTTTACTTTCAACAATTTCATTCTGTCTTGGTTTTAATCCTATATCTCTGGCCACTAAACCATTTTTCTTTGCTAACTCTTATACATCTAAACATCCATTGAGGATAGGCCTCAATCACTCCTCACCTTCCTTTAATTCTTAGGGAATTTCACAATTATATGGCTTTACTTACTACCTCAAATGGCTTTTATCATTATCCCCAGAACTTGTCATCCCAAAAATGTTTTCTGATAGCATAGACAGTACTCATATCTTTTCCATAAACAACCAGAAAAGCAGTGTTCTTACCTTTGACGTGTTCTTATTTCTAAATCCCTAGTTACCACCCTTTTTCAAGTCCTACAGATTTTCTTAAAATCTCTTGTCAACAATGTTTCTTATTTTCTTCTTAATATATCAGCTACCTTGCCTTTGCATACTCTTATTATTTCTCATGTTAACTGCCATGATAATGTACTTGAATCATATACCCAATCTTAATGTCAGAGGTGTGTGTGTGTGTGTGTGTGTGAATTCATGTGCATACATACCCATGAATGTATTTATAAAGAAAAAAACCTTCAACTCAACATTTTCAAATGTTGTTAAGTCTATAAATGTAATTCTATACAATGGATCCAATAGGATTGATTTCAAGAATACAAGGCTAATTCATTATCAATTTGCTTTATTAATTCAACAACCTATCATGTTAACAGACTAAGAAAGATCATACCATCATTACAGAATTAGTGTGACAAAATTCAGTATCTATGCAAAAGAGAACTATTCAAAAGTAGGAATATAGTACTTCTTCTTAATGAATATCCATCAGAAAAATATTATATATTTTGTAGTAAAACACTGAAAGTTTCCCCCTTAAGACTGGGAATAATTGAATAATTCTTCCCATTGCTTTTCTGCAGCACAGTCCTAATGTTTTAAACCAATGAAATACCAGGAAAAATAGCAATGAAAACAGCACATATCAGAAAAATAGAGACCAGTCCCTACTTGAAGACATGATTTTCTATATAAGAAACTCCAAAATACCTATTTTTTAAAAATTTCACAACCTTAGTAAGATAAGCAGTTACAAGATGCAAGACATATATTGAAAACATAACTGCAATCTGGCTTTTAACACTGAAAATGCAGACATCGGTATAAGTACATTTCCACTCATACAGATGAAGTGAGTGAAAGTCTGTGTGAGCTGAACACAATATGTAGTCGACTATAAGATATTACAGAATACTGATGAAAGAACAAGCAGATAGGCATGGAATTTCATTGGCATAACCTACCACATAACATACAAGCTAATGCTGATGCCCATACTTTATAAAAACACTATTAAAACCACAGTCAGTATCATGATCTACACATTGCCTAGGAAGGGGGAAATGTAAGAATTCACTAGAGTCAAGCTACATGATCTCCAAACTTAAGCTCAATAATCACATTCTCTGACATTAGTAAAGGAATTGAGACATCAGTTAATGAACAGAATACAGAAGCCCCACATAGGCCTACATAAAGATGCTCAGTTGATTTTTAAAAATGTAAAATCAGTCAAATGAAGGAAGTAATTCCATCACAAGAGTTAGATTGCTCAACAATGATACTGGAGCAGCTGAACATCCATTAACAAAAATAACTAAATAAAAAACCCTTGAGTAATCCTTGCACATTATACAAAATTATCTATTAAAAACTGAAAAATAGAAGAAAGATGACAAAAGAACAAAAAGGGGTCCAGTATAAGTGGAGAGGAAGAACAAGAAATGGTAATAGGGAAAGAATATGTATACCGTACAATGTTGTATATGTCTAAATGTGTTATAATGAAAATCACCACTTCACATTCTATTTGTTGAAAAAATACAGATCATAGTAAATTATGGTAAAAAAAAACACATTACATAATAGCCTAAAATAATATTTAGAAAACTATAATAGCAAATATTTAGTGTTGAGTAGTAGGTAAAAAAATTCTTAGATTTGATACATAAATCATAATCTATTGCATAAAGTAATCAATAATTTTCACCTCATCAAAATTTAAACCTTTTCTCTGCTAAAGTTTCTATCAGTGAGAATAGAGGTTTCAGAACAAGAAAACATATTTTAGACCTATCTATCCAGCATAGGACTTCTGTACAAACACACAATGAACTGCCAAACTTTGCTGAACAGAACAAGCAATCCAGCTCAAGGCAAGCACACATCAAAGAGAGGGTAAGACTAGACAATAAGCTAACAGAACATGTTCTAAATCAGTCATTAGCAGTTACAGTTTAAGATATGCCCATTTGAAATTAATGGTGAAATTTAAACCCAATGCAATAAGAAAAGAGTCTTTAGGGAACCATATAATAATTCGGTATAGGAAACAATCAAGATGAGAGGAGTGTCCTCACAAAAGGACATGAAGGAAGTGCTTTACCCCCTTTTTCTGCTTTTATTTTTCTCACTGTGCTGTCACAGCAAGCTGGTGTCTTCTATAAAGAATAAGCTTTCATCACCTCGAATTACCTGCAACTTTGATTTTTCATTCTCCCAGATCCAGAACTATATAAAAAAAAATGCTTCCATTATTTATAAACTACCCTCTGTAACATATCTTGTTATACTGGAGAACAGAGTATGACATCAGCTATTAGGAAGACACAAGTTAAGGGACCACTCATGGGCAGAAGAAGTGTGGGAGGACGCAGGGAAGCTGCAACTTCCTATATGGGTGATGAAAATGAAATTGGAACATTTCAGGGGAAAATTAAATTTTCATCTCATCAGCAGTTTCCTTAAACATTAAACACACAAATACTATACTCTGAGACATTTCACTCAGAAAGACAAAAGCACATTTATATGAAAACCTATAAATTTTATTTTTTAGGACTCACATTCTTTTCCTTCCTTCCTTCCTTCCTTCCTTCCTTCCTTCCTTCCTTCCTTCCTTCCTTCCTTCCTTCCTTTCTTTCTTTCTTTCTTTCTTTCTTTCTTTCTTTCTTTCTTTCTCTCTCTCTTCCTTTCCACTCCAGATTTTATCCCCACCCCAAGTCCACCCTCTGATTGTTCCACATCCCATACCTCCTCCCTACCCCCTGTCTCCATGAGGATTTACTCCCCACAACCCCCACACCCTACCCCACCTGACCTCTAAACTACCTGGGGCCTCCAGTCTCTTGAGAGTTAGGTGCATCATCTCTGAATGAGCACAGGCCCAGCAGTCCTCGACTGTATGTGTGTTGGGGGCCTCAGATCAGCTGGTATACACTGTCTGTTTGGTGGTCCAGCATTTGAGACACCTCAAGGTTCCAGATTAATGGAGACTGCTGGTCCTCCTACATGGTTGCCTTCCTCCTCATTTTCTTTCATCTTTTCCCTAATTCAACAACAGGGGTCAGCAGCTTCTGTCCATTTTGGGGGTGTAAATACTTGCATCTGACTCTTTCAGCTGCTTTTTGTGTCTCCCAGGGTACAGGCATGCTAAGTTCCTTTTTGTGAGCGTTCCCTCCATGGCCTCAGTAATAGTGTCAGACCTTGAGACCTCCCCTTGTGCTGGATCCCACTTTGGGCCTGTCCCTGGACCTCCTTTTCCTCAGGCTTCTCTCCATTTCCATCCCTGTAGTTCTTTTAGAACTTTCTATAAGTACCCTCTTCCTACTGTCTCGCATTTTATCCAAGGTCCCTCCCTTTGATCCTGAGAGTCTCTCACCACCTTGGTCTCTGGTGCATTCTGGAGGGTCCTCCCTGTCACTCCAACCCCCACCTCCTACCTCCCTAGGTTGCCTATTTCCTTACTTCCTGCTGGTCTTCAGGGCTTCACTCCTTTTCACTCAACCAATACCAGATGAGGTTCCTCTTTCCCCCCAGTCTCCCTCCCTATGGACTTGCTCTTTCAAGTCCCTCCCTCCCTCCCTCCCTCCATGTGATTTCATTCTTCTCACTCCCAAATGGGACTGAGGCATCCTCACTCTGGCCCTTCAGCTTGTTGATCTCTCTATCCTGGGTATTATGCTCTTTCTCTCTCTCTCTCTCTCTCTCTCTCTCTCTCTCTCTCTCTCTCTTTCTTTCTTTCTTTCTTTCTTTCTTTCGCTAGTATTTGCTTATTAGTGAGTACACACCATGCATGTGCTTTTTCATCTGAGTTACCTCACTCATGATGCTATTTTCTAGTTCCATGCATTTGTCCACAAAACTCATGATGTCCTAGTTCTTAATAGCTGAGTTTTAGTGTAAATGAAGCACATTTTCTGTATCCATTCTTCTGTCATGGGATATCAGGGTTGTTTCCAGTTTCTGGCTATCAAAAATAAGGCCAACATAAATATAGTGGAACACGTACCCACCAAGATACCCATGGTGGGGCATCTTTTGGGTATATTCCAAAGAGTTGTATTGCTGGGTCTTTAGGTAGATCTATTTCCAATTTTCTAAGGAACCTCCAAAATGATTTCAGGAGTGGTTGTACCAGTTTGCAATCCCACAGCAATGGAGGAGTGTTCCTCTTTCTCCACATCCTTGCCAACATGTGTTGTCATCTGAGGTTTTGATCTTGGTCATTCTGATTGGTGTAAGGTGGCATCTCAGGGTCGTTTTGATTTGCAATTTTCAGATCACTAAGGACTTTGAACATTTCTTTAGGTGCTTCTCAACCATTCAAGGTTCTTCTGTTGTGAATTCTCAGTTTACTTCTATACCTTATTTTTGATTGGGTTGTTTGGGTTTTTGGTGGTTAGCTTCTTTAGTTCTTTATGTATTTTGGATATTAGCCCTTTACTCAATGTGGGGTTAGTGAAGATCTTTTACCAACATGTAGGTTGCCTATTTGTCTTCCTCTGACCCCAAGGGCATTTTTTAAAACATTTTTTTATTAAATATTTTTTTTTATTTACATTTCAAATGCCATCCCCAAAGTACCCTCTACCCTCCCCCACCCTACTCCCCTACCTACCCACTCCCACTTCTTAGCCCTGGCATTCAACTGTACTGGAGCATATAAAGTTTGCAAGACCAAGGAGCCTCTCTTCCCAATGATGGCCACTGACTAGGCCATCTACTGCTACATATGCAGCTAGAGACACAAGCTCTGTGGGTACTAGTTAGTTCATATTGTTGTTCCACCTATAGGGTTGCAGATCCCTTCAGCTCCTTGGGTGTAGAAGCTAGAGAAATTTAGCTTCTATATTGGGGGCCCTGTGTTACATCTTATAGATGACTGTGAGCATCCACTTCTGTATTTGCCAGGCACTGGCATAGCCTTACTCAAGATAGCTATATCAGGGTCCTTTCAGCAAAATCATGCTGGCTTATGCAATAGTGTCTGGGTTTGGTGGATGATTATGGGATGGATCCCTGGGTGGGGTAGTTTCTGGATGGTCCATCCTTTCGTCTTAGCTCCAAACTTTGTCTCTGTAACTTCTTCCATGGGTGTTTTGTTTCCTATTCAAAGGAGGAATGAAGTATCAACACTTTGGTCTTTGTTCTTCTTGTTTTTCTTGTGTTTTGCAAATTGTATCTTGGGTATTTGTAGTGGCTATCCCTGGTTGTCAACTTGACTATATTTGGAATGAGCTACAATCCAGAATTGGAAGGCTCACCAGTGACCCTAACCTGGAGGCTTGGAGATAGAAGTTTCTGATCTGGATCTTGGTATGGAGATCTTGATAGCATATTGGCTAAGATTAAGACAGAGAGATCTCCAAGCTCAAGATCATCTGGGATTACAGAGAGATCTCCGAGCTCAAGATCATCTGTGATTAAAGATGTGATGGCACACACCTTTAACCTGTTAAGGGTGTGATGGCACACATCTTTAATCTGGGTTACACGTTCTGCTGGAGATCATATAAGGACACTGGAAGAAGGGAGACTAGCTCCTGCTCCTTCGCCTGTTCGCCATGTGGGACTGAGTAACTGCTAGATCCTTCGACTTCCATTCACAGCTACTACTGAACCATTGTTGGGAATTGGACTGCAGACTGTAAGTCATCAATAAATTCCTTTACTCCATAAGTTCTGTGACTCTAGAGAACGCTAACTAATACAGAAATTGGTACCAGCATAGTGGGGTATTCCTGTGACAACCTGACCATGTTTTGGGGAGGATTGTGGAAGGACTTTGGAACTTTGGGCCAGAATATCCATTCTGTGTTAAGAGCTCTGTGGGATGTTTTGTAGGAGCTTGGAAGATAATGTTGAGAACAGTGCAGAAGATGGAGGCCTGGCTTGTAAAATTTCAGAGGGAAAATTAAAGACTCTTTTCAGGGCCATTGTTACTTTGTGAAGATTCTGTGGTTCTGCTTAGCTGGGGCTGAAGAATCAGCTGTGATTAACAAGATACCAGAACTAGTAAAGTGAAACCTTTGTATTACTGGGACTATTGATGCTGGTTAGCTGAAGCTCAGAAATTAGTGGTGATTAAGAAGAGACCAGCATCATTGAGGTGACATCTTCTGGGAAGTGTTTTCTGAGAGCACAGAATTTTAAAGTACTTTTAATTTTAAAAGATACTGGGTATTTGAACTTTTAATATGTAAAGACTGTGGGACTTTTAAGTTATTTAAGATCTTGGGGATGAGTAAGAACTAAGGGTTGAGGCTTACCAGTGATGTATTTTTGTGTCAAGTTGACAAGGGGTCAATTGTACTGGTTAGTTTTTGTGTCAACTTGACACAGCTGGGTTATCACAGAGAAAGGAACTTCAGTTGGGGAAGTGCCTCCATGGGATCCAGCTATGGGGTATTTTCTCAATTAGTGATCAAGGGGGGAGGGCCTTTTGTGGGTGGGACCATCTCTGGGCTGGCAGACTTGGGTTCTATAAGAGAGCAGGCTGAGCAAGCCAGGGGAAGCAAGCCAGTAAAGAACATCCCTCCATGGCCCCTGCATCAGCTCCTGCTTTCTGACCTGCTTGAGTTCCAGTCCTGACTTCCTTGGTGATGAACTGCTGTGGAAGTGTAAGCCGAATAAACCCTTTCCTCCCTAACTTGCTTCTTGGTCATGATGTTTGTGCAGGATAGAAACCCTGACTAAGACAGTATTCTAAGTTTCTGAGATAATATCCACTTATCAGTGAGTGCATATCAAGTGACTTCTTTTGTGATTGACTTATCTCACTAAGGACAATATCCTCCAGATACATCCATTTGCCCAAGAATTAAAGCAACCTACATATTCAATGCAATCTCCATCAAAATTCCAACTTAATTCTTCACTGAGTTAGAAAGGGCATCTGGAATAATAAAAAACCTAAGATAGCAAAAACTATTCTCAACAATAAAAGAACCTCTGGTAGAATCACCATCCCTGACCTTGAGCTGTACTACAGAGCAATTGTGATAAAAACTGCATGGTACTAGTACAGTGACAGACAGGTAGATCAATGGAATAGAATTGAAGATCCAGAAATGAATCCACATACCTATAGTCACTTGATCTTTGACAAGGGAGCTAAAACCATCCAGTGGAAAAAAGACAGCATTTTCCACAAATGGTGCTGGCACAACTGGTGGTTATCATGTAGAAGAATGCAAATTGACCCATTCTTATCTCCTTGTACAAAACTCAGGTCTAAGTGGACCAAAGAACTCCACATAAAACCAGAGACACTGAAATTTATAGAGGAGAAAGTAGGGAAAAGCCTCAATGATATGAGCATTGGGGAAAAGTTCCTAAATAGAACAGCAATGGCTTGGGCGGCAAGATCAAGAATTGACAAATGGGACCTCATGAAATTGCAAAGCTTCTGTAAGGCAAAAGACACTGTCAATAAGACAAAAGGCCACTAACAGATTGGGAAGGGATTTTTACCAATCCTAAATCTGATAGGGCACTAATATCCAATATATTCAAAGAGCTCAAGAAGCTGGATCCAGAAATTTAAATAACCCCATTAAAATATGGGGTACAGAGATAAAGAATTCTCAAGTGAGTAATACCAAAGGGCTGAGAAGCACCTGAAAGAATGTTCGACATCTTTAATCATCAGGGAAATGCAAATCAAAACAACCTTGAGATTCCACCTCACTCCAGTCAGATTGGCTAAGATCAAAAATTCAAGTGACAGCAGATGCTGGTGAGTATGTGGAGAAAGAGGAACACTCCTCCATTGCTGGTGGGATTGCAAGCTGGTACAACCACTCTGGAAATCAGTCTGGCGGTTCCTCAGGAAATTGGACATAGTACTACCAGAAGATCCAGCAATACCTCTCCTGGGCATATACCCAGAAGATGTTCCAACTGGTAATAAGGACACATGCTCCACTATGTTCATAGCAGCCTTATTTATAATAGCCAGAAGCTGGAAAGAACCCAGATGTCCCTCAACAGAGGAATTGATGCCTATTTGTCTTATTGACTATGTCCTTTGCCTTACAGAACCTTTGCAGTTTAATGATTTTCCATTTATCAATTGCTGATCTTAGAGCATGAGCCACTGGAATTCTGTTTGGGAAATTTCCCCCTGTGCCAATGAGTTCATGGGTCTTTCCTACTTTCTCTTCTATTAGATTCAGTGTGTCTAGTTTTATGTTGAGGTCCTTGATCAGATTGGACTGGAGCTTTGTGCATGATGACAAATGTGGGCTTATTTTAATTGTTCTACAGACAGCCAGTTAGACCAGCTCCATTTATTGAATATGCTTTCTTTTTTCCATTGTATATTTTTGGCTTCTTTGTCAAAGATCAAGTGTCTGAAATTGTGTGGTTTTATTTCTGTGTCTTCAATTCTATTCCGTTGATTAACATCTCTGTCTCTGTACCAATACAGTTTTTATTGCTTGAGGTCAGGGATGGTGAGTCCCCCAGCCATTCTTTTATTGTTAAGAATTGCTACTGCTTTTCTGAGGAAACCTATAAATTAATAATAAAAGTAGCTGTATTCATTTAGATAGAGCAGTAAATAATACTAATGTCCTTTGGTGGGTGAATAGTTAAAGTGCAGAATTCATACCAGGGAATATTATTTAATAATTTAAAAATGGCATTTATGTGTACATGCAACAATCAGACAAACTTACTAAATGAAAACAAAAAGGCAAAATTATATATATATATATATATATATATATATATAATATTTATGCACAATGTTGGAAAAATAAAATTATAGAAATGGAAATCATAACAGCAGTTGTCATGGGTAAAATATATGATGTTAATAAAAAAAGGAAGTGAGTTTACTTATAAAGATGTAAGTATTGTGGCTTGAATTCAAAATGTTCTCCATAGGCTCATTTATTAGGACATCCAGCCCTAGCTAGTGGTGATGTTTAAGAATATTATAGAACCTTTAGAAGGCAGAGCTTTGAGGGATGAAACATGTTCCTGGGAATGGGCCTTGATGTTTTATAGCCATGCCCACTTCCTGTTCCATCTCAGCTTCCTAATAGCTCAGTGTGACTTGAAGCCTTATCGTCCTCTGCTATATCTTCCCTGGTATAGGAACTTTAAGACTGTATCACTTTAACTCTGAAAATCGGAGTACATCTCTTCTTCCTCCCCTCCATAGCCTACTATGAAGGGGAGGACTTAAGTGCTCTAGCCAAGGACTATGCCATAGCAACTTGTAAAGAAACTAAGAAAAGAAGGCATCATGGATTTTGCAGACAAATAGATGGAACTTGAGAATATCATCTTAAGTGAGATAACCCAGAGCCAGAAAGACATGTATGGTGTGTATTCACTTTTAAGTCGTCATTAGCCATAAAGTACAAGGTAACCAACCATACTATAATCCACATACCTAAAGAAACTAAGTAATAAGGAGATTCCAAGGCAGGGTGCATGAATCTCACTCAGAAAGGAAAACTAAATAGTCATCAGAAGAGGATAGAGAGAGAAAATCAGGTAGGAGAGATGATGAGGAAGGAAATGGGATAGAGATCGGGTGTGGGAAGAAGGAGGCAGGAGAGGGCTGGGAGGGAGAATAGAAATTTGTGGGAGCACATCTCTGGGACTAGCTGGAAGCCTAGGACAAATAGGATAAGGGGAGTCTATGTGGATGAGACTAGCTGAGATTTCTACAAAGTGGAGATATAGAGAAGAAAGTGGACACCTCCTATAACCAGGCAGTATGTTCAGAGGACAGAGAAGGATATCAATGCACCCAGAAAACCTTAAACACAAAATTTGTCTTGCCTACAACATATGCAGAGATAAAGATGAAACAGAGACTGAAGGAACAACCAACCAATGACTGGCCCAACTTTACCCATATCCCATGTGGGAGAGCCAACCCCTCATGCTATTAATGACGCTCTGCTGTACTTGTAGACAGAAAACTAGCATAACTATTTCCTGGGAGGCTTCATAAAGCAGCAGATGGAGGTAGATGCAGAGACCCACAGCCACATATCAGGCTGACCTCGGGAATTCTTGAGGAAAAGTCAGGGATAGAGTTTAGCAAGCCAGAGGGGTCAAGGACACCATGAGAAGACTTACACAGAGACTGGCCACCAAACCAGGATGCATTCAGAGCCTGGTCCTAGGCCTCCTACACATTTGTAGCATATTTGCAGCTTGTTCTTCACATGGGACCCCTGACAAATGGAGCAGAAGCTGTCTCAGTTTCTGTTCCCTGACACTGGATCCCCTTGACCCTACCTGGACTTCCTGGTTGGCCCTCAATGGGAGAGGATGTGCCTAGTCCTGCTGGGAGTGGATGTCCCAGCGAGGGGTGGTACTCAAGGGGAGTTTCACTTTCTCTGAGAATAATGGAGGGGCCTATGGAGGGGAGGACTTGTAAGGATGGAACTGGAAAGAGGGGGTCTGTGATCAGAATGTAAAGTGAATTAAAAAATAATAATTCGATGTCTCCTTTCAGAGGACCCAAGTATGTACTATACATTGGTTTGTGCAACTCTTTGATGGACATTTGTCTGTGTTAGGCCATATATATTGTGAAATTAACTTTTATTCAAATGGACTTCCCCTGACCATACCCTTGTTTTCAGTGCTTTCTGAATATATAATTTTCAAATTATTATGCCAGTAAAACAAGAATATATGCTAATAGTAAATAAAAGGATTCTATTCTTACCTGTACTTAAGTCTACAAGGAACCTTACTAACACTACAGAGTGGGCTCCAGGAAATTCTGGCACTTCAGGGCCCTAATGTGAGATTATTCCAGCCAAATCTATTAATAAAAGCTGATTCAAATTTGAGGCCATGTGTTGGGCAGTGGATACCTGTTGTTTCAACTCCCCTGGAACAAGAAGTAGGAGAATCACATGAGCACGGGAAGCTGACAGAGGCATGAACAACAAAGCAAGAAAACACATAGGGATAGACTGTGTGTTAACATGTAGGGCAGAGCAACATTCTTTTATTCATAACAATTGCCAGCTCAGAGTCTGTTTATCTAGTGCTACACTGAATAGAATCTTCTCTGTGACCCCACAATTTTTAGTTAAGTACTAAACGTGAGGGAGAGTGATGCCAAATACATCATATAGAAATTTATCACATCTAAAGTTAGGAAAGCAGTCAAATAGATGGAAAGTGTTAATATAAACACGGCTCTTCTTCAGTGATGGAGGGATGGAAAGTGTTAATATAAACACGGCTCTTGGGGGCTGGTGAGATGGCTCAGCGGGTAAGAGCACCCGACTGCTCTCCCGAAGGTGATAAGTTCAAATCCCAGCAACCACATGGTGGCTCACAACCATCCGATCTGGCTCCCTCTTCTGGAGTGTCTGAAGACAGCTACAGTGTACTTATATATAATAAATAAAATTAATTTATAAAAAAAAAAAATAAACACGGCTCTTCTTCAGTGATGGAGGGATGGAAAGTGTTAATATAAACACGGCTCTTCTTCAGTGATGGAGGGATGGAAAGTGTTAATGTAAACACGGCTCTTCTTCAGTGATGGAGGGATGGAAAGTGTTAATATAAACACGGCTCTTCTTCAGTGATGGAGCGATGCTGTTCCATCAGGCCTGATAAAGGATCACTACCACACTTATCTACTTCCACTTAAATTGATGAGTCATGATGAACTTCAGACATTTCTCACATCAGTTTTTAAACAGGAATAAAACAGAAGAAGAACAGCAGGATTGGGGATCATTAGGTGGAAGGGGAACCGGGGCAGATTCGCTTGTGGATAGTGTTGATCATAGAAAGAAACCAAACTTGTGTTCTGCTATCTGTAGAGCTGCAAATGCAGGGCCTGTCTCATGCTGTCAATAAAGAGGGATTCTTGAGAAATGTTTACTGTGCTGTTATGTATCATCCCAGTTATAGGCATGTATAAGCTTAGAGATATGTTCTCTTCTGAAGACTACTAAAAATATAAGAACTCTCGTTAGAAGCCTATGCTACTAAATGTTGAAAGACCCAGGATAGGCCACATGAGAACAGAAAGTGAGTTCACCTCTCACATTATGTCTGTTGGAATTTTATTCTCAGCATTTTAGGACTGCATTGCTTTAGGGAATTTATATGAGGATTATCAAATTTATTCAGGGGAGTTAGTAACATCAATGACTTTCATTAATCATTAAATGAAATGATGTTTGTAGAAATATACATTTAGTCCCTAGAAAACAATTGGTATATACTTTTGTTGCCACTTTGGAGATGAATGTGTGGACTCTGAGATCAAATTCTTTTTAGAATCCCCAGTGCATTCGGTATAAATCTAGGTGATATTGGAGAAGTCTTTCTACTTTCTGGGAATAGGAAATCAAATAAGAGTACTCAGGATACCTACTTTAGTATTAGCAAGATTTAAACTCACTTATCTATACCTCTATGGTTTTACCCTAGACCGTAAGCTGCTTACACACACACACACACACACACACACACACACACACACACACACACACACACACGGCTTCACACCTACCATCTCTGTTCATCTTAGTACCAACAGCAGTACCTCTAGCATCACCTATAAATATAGATGAGTGTAGAAAGAGCTGCTCAATAAATAATGAATTTTAAGTTTTATAATTAATATGTAGACTAGCTGTCCTATCTATCTATCTATCTATCTATCTATCTATCTATCTATCTATCTATCTATCTACCTATCTACCTATCTATCTCTCCATCTATTAAAACTCTGTTCAGTTGTACAGTTCTCGGTATGATCGGTGGAGAACCGGTGTCTTCCGAATGAATGAAAAGGGTTCACCTGTAAGAAAAATAGGGAACGTGGGAGATTCTACAGTAACTAGGAAATACAAAATACCGAAGTTACACGACACCAACTTACACTCCAAAAAACCAAAATCGATCCTGAATCATATGAAAGAATAAATTTGAAATCTGTCAAGAAAGTTCTGGAAAACTCTCAGCCACTGAGTTCTCTAAAACTGCAACCACATATTTTTATCATTTTCCCTTTCCTAGTCTCTATTTATATTAATGAAATTATTTTTCTTTCTGTTATGCATTCTTCTTAATTTCTCCTTTAAAAGTTAATCATCTTAATCTCTTGTTTTAGGTATGCAGGCTGCCTATAGCTTTCAATGTTAGGATTATTAAGATCTATTTACTACTTAACTCATTTATAGCAGTTATATTTTTTCTTATTTCACTCATTCTTCATTTATCATCTCTTCCCTCCATCTGTCCCCCTATCCCTCCCTTTGTCCTAAAGTCAATATTTATCTATCTTATTGGTGGCTGAAGCTACCCTAGTTGTATTTTTGGAGTGTTCTACAGAAGGGATACATATCAGCATCAAATATAAATATAGAAAAATACCACAACTAATATGTAGTAGAAATACATGCTGATAACAAACACTGACAGGCTCTAAACACACAGTAAATTTAATCCGATTGACATGAAATCACATGGCTGTCTTTGATGCCTGTGTCCTGAACTTGGCTGAACATATTTCACAAAAAATTAGATGTCCAAAAAAATCTAATGGTCCATCCTTTCTTCTTATCTCCAAATTTTGTCTCTGTAACTCCTTTCATGGGTGTTTTGTTCTATATTCTAAGGAATGAAGTATCCACACTTTGGTCTTTGTTTTTCTTGTGTTTTGCAAATTGTATCTTGGGTATTCTAAGTTTCTGGGATAATATCCACTTATCAGTGACTGCATATCAAGTGACTTCTTTTGTGGTTGGGTTACCTCACTAAGGATGATATCCTCCAGATACATCCATTTGCCCAAGAATTTTATAAATTCATTGTTTTTAATAGCTTAATAGTACTCCATTGTGTAAATGTAACACATTTTCTGTATCTAGTCCTCTGTTGAGGGACATCTGAGTTCTTTCTAGCTTCTGGCTATTATAAATAAGGCTGCTATGAACATAGTGGAGCATGTGTTCTTATTATTAGTTGGAACATTTTCTGGGTATATGGCCAGGAGAGGTATTGCTGGATCTTCTGGTCGTACTATGTCCAATTATCTGAGAAACCTCCAGACGGATTTCCAGAGTGGTTGTACCAGTTTGCAATCCCACCAGCAATGGAGGAGTGTTCCTCTTTCTCCACATTCTCACCAGCATCTGCAGTCACCTGAGTTTTTTATCTTAGCCATTCTGACTGGACTGAGGTGGAATCTCAAGGTTGTTTTGATTTGCATTTCCTTGATGAATAAGGATGTTGAATATGCCAGCAAGATTTTGTTGAAAGGACTCTGATATAGTTATCTCAAGTGAGGTTATACCAGTGCCTGGCAAATACAGAAGGGGATGCTCATAGTCATCTATAGGATGGAACACAGGGTCCCAAGTGGAGGAGCTAGAGAAATTACCCAAGGAGCTGAAGGGGTCTACAACCCTTTAGGTGGAACAACAATATGAACTAACCAGTACCCCCAGAGCTTATTTCTCTAGATGCATATGTAGCAGAAGATGGCATAGTAGGCCATCATTGGAAAGAGAGGTTCCTTGGTCTTATAAACTTTATATGCCCCAGTACCGGGGAAGGCCAGGGCCAAGAAGCAGGAGTGGGCAGATAGGGGAGCAGGGCGTGGGGAGGGTATAGGGAACTTTCCGGATAGCATTTGAAATGTAAATAAAGAAAATATCTAATAATTTAAAAAAAAGAAATCTAATGAGGAAGACAGTACTAAAATGGTAATGCAGAAGAGTGCCCTGCAGCTGATAAATGAGAGGCAGAAGGTGTCGTTTATGCAGTCATTTTAGCCTAATTCATAAAAGCTATAGCCTTTTTCTATCTTGAGTAGAGAAATACGAAAGTACTTGAAGTAGTATCTGGTCAAGTGGAGAGCAAGGAGTGCTTTAGAGCATCATTGTAGGAAGCATGTGGATGGAAAGTCAAATGTAAACAGAATGACACTGCTTTGCTTAGGAAAACAGTAATAAAATATCTTCCAACTTGTAGATTTAGGGAAAGAATATGCAGCAAATGAAAACCTAGCTACAAGAGTTCTGCTTGTAGCAAAATTTCAATAAGGTATGCCACTGTTTTTCCTTTCCATGTACAGTTTGTGAAGCAACACCTCCCAGTTTGGCCACTTCAAAAATGTCCTCTATCTTGCCTTTATTGACTACATGCCCTCAAATGTCATTCTGGCTTAGCATTCAGGTAGGTACCCATGAGGCTGTATAATGTCTCGCTTCTTGGCTAGCTCCTGTCTATTGCGTTCATCCTTTGTTCCTTCTCCCAAACAGAATTATATGGGCATCATCACAAAAATTATTGAATTCCAGAGTCTCTTTTTTCCTAAAAGGTTGTACAAACTAACAAGACTATTCATGAAGAAACACCTCAGTAGATCACATCTGTCTGGGTAGAAAAAGGTAGCATCAGGTGGCCTCGAAAATCCTATGCAGCTATACCACAAAGCTTTTTCATTCAATTCAGTGCCAGTGATATAGGTATCCAGTGCTTGATTGTGAAAGTTTGAATCACACAGGCTTGATCACATTAATCACTGAATTCTTTCAGGTAGCTGCCGTTGCTCAGACTGCTGTGAGACAAGACTGAGGCTTTGTAGAGAAATTTAAACAGTATAATCACCTTACTAACTCAAATCTAGATTCTAATTTGCCAGTTATGGGATTAGGTAGACAAGAATGCCAGCAAGCCTTTAAAAGCTTTTAAGATTCTTATTTTAATATTGTTACCAAAACATTAACATTGTTCCTATTTTCTCAGAATTTTGTGATTTTCTTTTCTATTTGTTGCTCAGTTTGCTTGTTTGTTTTTTGTTTGTTTTAAGATACCATTCCCAGCTTAGCCTGACATCAAACTCACTAAGTATTGAAGTGTAAATAATGGTCTTCTCTTACTCTTAAATTCTGGGATTATATATATGTGTCCCTATGTCGTCTTTATCCAGTACCATGGATGAAACCAGGGTCTCTTGCATGTTCAGCAAGCATTCTACCAATGCAATTACATTACCAACTCATCCTATTTACTTTGTGCCATACAATATTTTTTGAGGTTCTTATTTTACTTTTTTTTTATTTTTAGATATTTTCTTTATTTACATTTCAAATGTTATCCCCTTCCCTAATTTCCCCTCCCCAAATCCCCTATTCCCTCCCCCTCCCCCTGCTCCCCAACCCACCCACTCCCATTCCTGGTCCGGTCCTGGCATTCCTCTATACTGGGGCATAGAGCCTTCACAGGACCAAGGGCCTCTCCTCCCATTGATGACCGACTAGGCTATCCTCTGCTACATATATATCTAGAGCCACAAGTTCCACCATGTGTTTTCTTTGATTGGTGGTATAGTGTCTCACAGGAGAAAGCTACATCAGGCTCCTGTCAGCAGGCTCTTGTTGGCATCTGCCTAGTGTCTGTGTTTGCTGGTTGCTTATGTGATATATCCCCAAGTAGGGCAGTCTATGGATGGTTGTTCCTTCAGGCTATGCTCTGAATTTTGTTAGGGGATCCACATTAAGAAGAAGCAGCTGCGTATCTACTACAAATGTGCAGGGGCCCTAAGTCTATACCCTGTATGCTCTTTGATTGGTGGTTCAGTATATGTAAGCCCCCCCATGCCCAGGTAAGTTGACTCTGTGGGTCTTCTTATAATGTCCTTGACCCATTTGCTTCCTCAATCCCTCCCCCTACTCTCCCACAAGACTCCTCATGCTCAACCTAATGTTTGCCTGTGGGTCTCTGCATCTGTTTCCATCAACTACTGAATGAAGCCTCTCAGAAGACAGTTATGCTGGTTTCTGTCTCAAGCATAGCAGAGTATCACTAATAGTATCAGGGATTGGCTCTCTCACATGGGATAAGTCTCAATTTGGGGCAGTAATTGGTTAACAATTCCCTTAGTTTCTGTTCTATCTTTATACCTATCCATCTTGTAAGCAAGACAAATTTTGGGTTGAAAGTTTTGTGAGTGGGTTGGTGATCTCCTTCCACTGGAAGTTCCACCTGGCTATAGGAGCTGGCCATTATATATCATATACCCAGCTGCTAGGAGTCTCAGCTTGTGTCACTTCCATAGAATCCCAATAGCTTCTCCAGTACTAGGATACTGGCTTATACCGGAGGTGCCCCTTTAGGGAATTCAATTCTCCACACCTGCTCTTCCCACACCTGACCCCCATGCTAATTTCCCTCCCCACTTCCTCTCCCATCCAGCCCCCACCCCTGATCCATCCACTTCCAGTCTCTATTTAATTTCCCCTGCTGAGTTAGAATCATGCATCCTCACTTATGCCCTTCTTGTTCTTTAGCTTCTATGGATCTGTGGATTGCAACATGGTTATGCTCTATTTTATGGCTAGTATCCACTTATGAGTGAGTAACCAACCATGTTTTCTTTCTGTGCCTGAGTTACATCACTCAGGATTATATTTTCTAGTTCTAATCAATTGCATGCAAATTTCATGATGTCTTTGTTAATAGCTGAGTAGTATTCCATTGTGTAAATGTACCATATTTTCTTTATTTATTCTTTGGTTAAGGGACATCTGGGTTGTTTCCAGTTTCTGGCTATTACAAATGAAGCTGCAATGAACATAGTGGAGCATGCATCTTTCTTGTATGGAGGAGCAATTTTTGAGTATAAGGCCAGGAGTGGTATAGATGAGGCTTGAGGTAGAACTTTTCCCAATTTTTTGAGAAACTACCAAAATGATTTCCAAAGTGGTCGTATAAGTTTTCAATCCCACCAAAAATGCAGAAGTGTTCCCCATGCTCTATATCCTTGTGTTGTCACTTGAGTTTTTGATATTAGCCATTCTAACTGGTGTAAGATGGAATCTAGAGTCATTTTGATTTCCATTTCTCTGATGACTAAGGATATTATATATTTCTTTAAGTGCTGCTTGGATATAAGTGATTCCTCTGTTTGGCTTTGTACCCCATTTTTTAAATTGAGTTGTTTGGTTTATTGGTGTTTAACTTGAGTTCTTTATATATTTTGAATATTAGTTCTCTGTTGAATGTGGGGTTGGTTGGTAAAGATCTTTTTCCATTCTGTAGACTGACATTTTATTCTATTGATGGCATTCTTTACTTTACAGAGCTTTTCAGTTTTCCATTTCTCATTTATTAATTCTTGATCTTAGTGCCTGAGCTGTTGGTATTCTGTTCAGGAAGTTATTTCCTGTGCCAACGTATTCAATGCAATTCCCCACTTTCTCTTCTGTTAGATTTAGTGGATCCACTTGGACTTGAGTTTTATGCAGAGTAATAAGTATGGGTCTATTTGCATTCTTCTACATTAGGCCAGCTCTATTTATTAGACATGCTTTCTTTTTTATTGTATTGTATGGTTTTGGCCTCTTTGTCAAAAATTAAGTGTCCACAGGTGTGTGAGTTTATTTCTGGGTCTTCAGTTCTATTCCATTGATGAACCTGCTAGTTTCTGTACCAATACCAGATTTTTATCACTACTGATCTATAGTACAGCTAAAGGGAAGGTATGGTGGTTCCTTCAGAAGTTCGTTTATTGTACAGGATGCTTTAGCTCTTATTGTTGTTGCTGTTGCTGCTGCTGCTGCTGATGGTGGTGGTTGGTTGGTTTTGTTGTTGAGTGTGTGTGTTTCATTAAAAATTGAAACTTGCACTTTCAAGGTCTGTAAAGAATTGTGTTGGAGTTTTGATGGGCATTGCATCGAATCTACAGATTATTTTGGTAAGATGGCCATTCTCACTACTTTAATCCTACCAATTCATGAGAACAGGAAATATTCCATCTCCTGATATTTTCTTTGACTTCTTTCTTCAGGAACTTGAAGTTCTTTTCATATAGGTCTTTCACTTGCTTGGTTAGAATTATACAAAGATTCTATTTGTGGCTATTATGAAAGATTTCTTTCTCAGACCCTTTGTAGTTTGTATAAAAAGGGCTACTGAATTTTTTTTAAGTTAATTTTTTATCCAACCACTTTGATGAAGGTGTTTGCAGCTGTGGGAATTCTCGGGGGGGGGGGTAATTCTTTGTATACTAGCATATCATCTGCAAAATCCAATATGTTTCCAATTTGTATCCAGTTGATCTCCTTTAGTTATCTTATTACTAGAATTTCTGATGCTATATTGAATAGATACAGAGCAAATAGGCATTTTTGCATTATCTCTGATTTTAGTTGAATCGCTTCTCTCTATTTAATTTGATGCTGACTATTGGCTTGTTGTATATTGCTCTTATTGTATTTTGATACTGGCCTATGAGCCCTGATCTCTCCAAGACTTTTAACATGAATGGGGAGTTAAATTTTGACAAAGGCTTTTTCAACATCTGATAAGATGATCATGGTTTTTTTTTTTTTCTTTCAGTTTGTTTATATGGTGCATTAAATTGATGTATTTTTGTTTATTGAACCATCTCTGCATCTCTGATATGAAGCCTATTTGATCATGATGGATGATGTTTTTTATGTATTCCTGAATTTGGTGTGCAGGTGTTTTGTTGAGTATATTTGTATCACTGGTCACTAGAAAGTTGGTCTGAAATTCTCTCTCTCTCTCTCTCTCTCTCTCTCTCTCTCTCTCTCTGAGGCTTTGTGTGATTTACCTGTCAAGCTGTCTGTGGCCTCATGTAATGAGTTTGGCAATGTTCCTTCTGTTTCAATCTTGTGGAATAGTTCAAAGAGTACCAGTATTAGCTCTTTTTTGAAAGTCTATGCTGAAAACATCTGGACCTGGGATTTTTTTTTTTTTTTTTTTTTTGGTTGGGGTGGAGTGGGTTGTGGTTAGGAGATTTTAATGACTGCTTCGATTTCCTTAGGGGTTATAGTATTATGTAAATTGTTTACCTGATCTTGATTTAACTTTTAGTCTTTATCAAGAAAATCATCCAATTCATTTAGATTTTCCAATTACATGGAGTACAGGTTTTTGCAGTAAGACTTAATTCTATAAATTTCCTCAGTGTACTGTTGTTATATCTCCCTTTTCACTTCTGATTTTGTTAATTTGGACACTTTCTTTGGATCTTTTAGTCAGTTTGGCTAAGAGTTTGTCTATCTTGTTGATTTTTCTCAAAGAACCAGCTCTTGGTTTTCTTGATTCTTTTCATTGTTCTGTTTCTAATTATTGATTTCAGCCCTGAGTTTGATTATTTTCTGCTATTTACTGCTCTTTGGTGTCTTTGCTTCTTTTGGTTCTAGAGCTTTCAGGTGTGCTTTTAAGTTGCTAGTATGAGATCTCTCTAATTTCTTTATGATGCCATGTAATGCTATGAACTTTCCTCTTAGCATTGCTCTCATTGTGTCCCATAAATTTGGAATGTTCTGCCTTCATTTTCATTGAATTTTAGAAAGTGTTTAATTTCTTTCTTTTATCTTCCCTGTCCTGTGTTTCTTCAGTACAGAGTTGTTCAATTTCCATGAGATTGTAAGCTTGCGTTTGTTTTTGTTATTATTGAAGTCCAGCTTTAATACATAGTGGTCTGATAAGACATAAGGGGTTATTTCAGTTTTCATGTATCTTTTGACACTTGCCTTATGAGTGAGTATATGGTCAACTTTTTGAGAAGGTTGTGTGAGGTGCTGAGAAGTTAAATTCTTTGGGGGGGGGATGTTCAATAGATATCTGTTAGGTCTCATTTGAATCATAATCTCTGTTAGTTTCATTGTTTCTTTATTTAGTTTCTGTCTAGATGACTTGTCCATTGGTGAGAGTGGAGTACTACAGTCTCCCACTGTTAATGTGTGGGGTTTGATTTGTGTTTTAAGGTTTAGTAATGTTTCTTTTACAAATGTTAGTGCCCTCCACCTCCCTCAATCATCCTGTTTCCCCCTCAAAGAGGGAGAAAGGACCTGGGAGGGAGACAGGAGGGCGAAGAAATAAGGGGGCACTATCAGGTGCTGGAGAGAACAGGAGAGAGGTATAGTGGGTCAAGAAATCAAATAAAAATATGTAGCAGTGGGGGATGAGGAACTGGTGATAGCCACTGGAGGGTCCCAGATGTCAAGGAAATAAGAGGCGCCCAGGACTCAACAGGGATGTCTTTAGTTGAAAAGTGCAGAGAAGGGGAGAAAGAACCATAGAGACCACCTCCAGTAGATAGGCATGAACCCTGGTCAATGAATGGGGCCATCCACCCATCTCAAAGTTATGAACCCAGAAATGTTCCTGTCCAAAGGAAGAACAGGGACAGAAGAAAAAAAAATAAGCAGAGATTGAAGAAAGAGCCATCTGGGGACTGTCCCACCTGGGAATTCATCCTGTATGCAGACACCAAACCTGTTGCTGTTGGTGCTGCCAAGAGGCACTTGCTGAGAGGAATCTGTTGTGGCTGTTCCTTGGGAGGTCTGGACAGCAATTGACCAATACAGATGTAGGTACTTGGAGCCAAACATCAGACTGAGCTCAGGGTCCCTGGTGGGGGAGCTGGCAGAAGGACTGGAGGAGCTGAGGAGGATTAAAACCCCATAGGAAGAACAACATTAGCTGGCCAGACCACTCTGCTCCCAGGGAATAGACCATCAACCAAGGAGTGTACAGGGAGAGATCCATGGCTCCAGATACATATGTAGCAGAGGATGGCCTTCTCTGAAATAAATGGAAGGGGAGGCCCTTGGTCCTGTGGAGGTTTGATGCCCCAGCAAAGGAGGATGCTGGAGGGATGGAGCTGGAGAGGAAGGGTGGGTTGGGGAGTACCCTCATAGAGGCAAAGGGGAGGGAGGAGAGGGCAGATGTGGGATGGGGAGTTTGTGGAGGGGCAACTAGGAAGTGGGATATCATTTGAGATGTAAATGAATGGAATGGTTAATAAAAACATAATAATAAAAAAAAGAGCTATTTTTGCTCATAAGAAAAAAAAAAAACCAGACATGAGTGTCCTTGCATTTGGGGCATAAGTCTTCAGAATTAAAATGTCTTCATGGTGGATTTTCCCTTTGAGTATGAAGTGTCTGTCTACTTCTCTTTGATTCCTTTTGGTTGAAAGTCTATTTTATTAGCTATTAGAATGGCTACTCCAGCTTGCTACTTGGGTCCATTTGCTTGGAAAACCTTTTCTATTCCCTTTACTCTAAGGTAATGTTTTTGTTTCTAAGGAATGTTTTTTATATGCAGCAGAATGATGGATCCTGTTTTTGCATCCATTCTGTCAGTCTATGTCTTTTTATTTGGGAATAGAATCCATTTATATTGATAGGTGTTAATGACCAATGATTTCTTTATCCCTGTTATTTTTATGTTAGTTGTGGCTCTCTCTCTCTCTCTCTCTCTCTCTCTCTCTCTCTCTCTCTCTTTCTCTCTCTCTCTCTCTGTGTGTCTGTGTGTGTCTGTGTGTGTGTGTCTGTGTGTCTGTGTATGTGCTTCCCTTCTTCTGGATTTACTGGTATGGAGACATTTATTTCCTGTTTTATCTTGGGTATAGTTAGGCTACTTGGGTTGGAGTTTTCTTTCTAGTATCTTCTGTAAGGCTGGATTTGTAGATAGATAATGTTTAAATATTTTTTTCCATTTAATATCTTTTTCTCTCCTTCTCTGGTGACTGAATGTTTTGTAGGATATAGTGGACTGGACTGATATTTGTGATCTCTTAAATTGTGAAAGACACATTCCCTGGCCCTTCTGACTTTTAGAGTCTCTCTTGAAAAGTCATGCTTCCCCTTATAGCTTTTAATATTCTTTCTTTGCTCTGTATATTTAGTGTTTTGTTTATTATGTGGGAGGATTTTTTTCTGTCCAATTGACTTCTTGTTCTGTAGCTTCTTGAAGGTTTTAAAATATTTTTTTTCTAAATTTTATTAGATATTTTCTTCATTTACATTTCAAATGCTATCCCAAAAGTCCCCTATACCCTCTCCCATCCCCCGCCTTGCTCCCCTACCCACCCACTCAGTATATCTTTCTTTAAGTCAGAGAGAAATTTTCTTCTATGATTTTGTTGAAAATATTTTCTTGGCCTTATATTTGGGAATCTTCTCTTTCTATTCCCATTGTTCTGAGGTTTGGTCTTTTCATAGCTCTGGAGATTTCCTGGCTAATTTCTCTCAGGAACTTTTTAGAGTTAACATTTTCTTTGACAGATATAGCAATTTCTTCCATAATACATTCTATACCTGAGATTCTCTCTTCCATCTCCTGTATTCTGTTGGTGATGATTGCATCTGTAACTCCTGTTCTTGTTACTAGACTTTCCATATATAAGATTCTTCAGTCCATTTTCTTTATTGCTTCTATTTCCATTTTTAGGTCTTGAACAGTTTTAGTCATTTCCTTCATCTGTTGGATTTTATTTTCCTGTATTTCTTTATGAGACTTATTCATTTCCTCCTTAAAGGCCTCTATCACCTTTATAAGGTTGGATTTAAGGTCATCTTCTTGTGTTTTAGCTGTGGTAGAACTACAGGGCTTGCTGTAATGGGAAAGCAGGGCTCTGGGGTGCCATATTGCCCTGGATCTTGTCAATCATATTTTATGCTGGCTCTTAGCCCTCTGCTTGTCCCTGATGTTAGCTGGATGTTCCTGAGGTTATCAGGACTCCTTGTGGAGGCAAGTAGAGCTGTGCACCTAACAACGGAGCTCAGGGAATAGCATGCTCATGCTGACTTCTGCTGGCTGTGCCCCAGGTAGATCTGAGGCACTCCAGACTTCCCCAGGAAGACAGGCAGAGCTGTGGACCAGATACTAGAGGTCAGATGACAGCAGGCAGCTCTCCTCTGTGATAACTTTATAACTATATTGCTATGTGTTTATAATTATTTTCAGAATGTCTATTTGTTTAGAAAGAAGGCAAGTTTATGCATCATCTCAGTTTTACATGTTGAGTAGAAGCTGAGGATAAACATCTTTTGATCTTAGTTCCAAATATTAAGGAGAAAAATAGGAATTGGCTCTAATTCAATCTGGCTACATTTGGATAAATATAGTAGGGTGCCACTATATCATGGCATTAAAGTGTCTGTCAAAGACACCTCTATGAGTAGAAAGGCAACTCTAATGGTAAGGCAGAGCACATACAGCATAAATATTTATTATTGAGCCCACAAGGAAGATTTGTGTTATTTTTATTTTCTACTCCTTTATCTGAAATTATCAGGATGCCAAATTCTCTAATTATTATTTATTCTGAATCTAGCTTGTATCATGTACCCAAATGGATATAATCTACATTTATGAACAATTTAAGTATCTTTTGCAGAATTACAGAAATAAACATCTTTTGACAGAGGTTAAGAATTCTGATAGAGTTTGGACATCCATGTAATAAAAATGAGAAATAGACTCCTATTCCTACTTAATGCAAATGAAAATATGGAAATAACAATATAGCAAATATTCCTGCAATATGGTTCACTGTGTGAGATTTTTCTTGTTTGTTTCATGATTGATTGAACATTTCAAAGGAATGTCCTGAGTGGCTAGTGAAAGAGAGAATTCATGATGAGAGGCTCTCATCAGCCTGGTTACTGACAGCAGATTGGTTTCAATTTCACATTCCAGGATTCACACAATAGTCTAGTGCTCATAAAAAGGGAAGCAGCCTGGAGCTGAATGAGTATTTGTATAAGCACTTAGATAACCCAGAGACAAACCTTGCATACATACAAATACAGAGATAACAAGATGCCTTGGGAACACACCGTCTAGAAGTAAAATAAGGATTCCTCTGGATTCTCATACGTGTGACCTTCGAAAAACATTTCTCGGACAGTAACTTTACGTGAAGTCTAGAAAGAGATCTCTAGTATAAGGACTCTTTACTATAATACAGGGGATAAAGTTTGGGTCGGACACTTAATAAAATTGTAATGGGTCATCCAAGACAGACGAATGTTTCCTTTCTAGTGTGCTTGGAGGAATGTATTGGTGGAGATTTACATAAATCAAGAATTCACAGTCAACCAAGAATGTATTCTCATTATTATCTTGCCTGTAGTTCACTTTTGTAGTGGTTTTCCAACCCCAAATGTTTCCTTCTTGATTATTTGATCTTTTTGGCAAGCTGTATGAGTTAGATTTTATCATTAAGCTCAGAAAACTCATATCTTAAATTTAATACAGCCATACAAACTTTTAATATTTTCAACTTAATGACATGTAGCAATTCTGACTAATGCCTTATTCAAGTACTTTCCTCTAATTAATAGTTTGGGCAATACTCGGAAAGCCAACTAATATTTCTGAATTTCAGTTTCTTCATCCATAAATTTCAGAAAATGATACTTGGTTCACATATATATTACATGGCTGTAATGAGCTAAGGAAGAGGAATACATCTTTTAAATTATCTAGCATATGGCGTGTGCTTAATAAATATTTGTGAAATGATCAGATGTATATTGGTGGGTTCTCTGAGAATGTAGTCATAAAGCTTTCAACTTTCTCCTATGCATTTAATAATTAATAGGTTGAATACTATAACCCTGGTCTCCTTCTTGGGAATAAGAGTACTGCTTCATAAATACAGCTGAATAGAGCTAAGTATTTAGAGGAATGAATTTGACTTATGTTGATTAAAATCTCAACCAAGAATCTGTTTTAATTGTACAAAAAAAGAATGTTTTAAATCATTGGATGTAGATGAGTGTGCAATAAATCAACATCTGCTAGTAACTGCTGGCCTTGTGCTGAAAATAATTTCAAGGTCAATCTGGTTTAACAGAAAATAATACTATTCATCTTTAGAAGTATTTAGCATTTATACCAATTCAACTAAGAATGAATCCATTTATAATAAAAATCTTAGCTGTATATAAAATGTTTAAGAGCTTTAAGAAAACATACTCACAGACACATTTGGATATGTGAGAAGTTAGCAAAGGAACATTTAGATGTGATGATAGTGACATGGCCACTGATTAGGTTTAGAGGTCTGTGCTAGGGAACTTAGTTAAGCATCCCAGATGTCAAAACCAGAAGAGAACATGCAAAATTGAAGAGACAATGACGCTGGATTTTCACCTGTCAGAGATTTTTAACCTTGACTGACAGACACATCAGTTTTATCTGAGGAGCTCTTTAAAATTACTGATGAGTAGGAAGAACACCTTCAGGATTTTTAGGGCACCAAAATGAGTGCATTTGTAGAGGCAAATATACGTTATCATATATCTGTCTAATTTATTGAATGTCTAACAGGAGTGACCCTAATGTGAGCATGTCAATATTAACTTATTAGCTCTGGAAATTATATCATGTTTGGGATAGATGTTAAGAGTTGGAGGGGGTCATACATAAAATGTACATGAAAAGTTTGTATCTTGCTCAGTCTGTCTATAAATCATAAATTCATCTAAAATAATGACATCTAGTTTAAATTCTTGGTATTCTTTATTATGTCTAACATGGATTAAACCATAAAGTTTGGCTAAAGACCAAGCAATAAAGTGTTATCAGCTGATTCTGATGGATAGTTCCAATTGGCAGCACACATAAATATACCAGTCTTTGTGTTAGTTATTCCTGTTTGCTTCTTTTAAATTTTTTCTTCTAATTTTGATGTTATAATAAATTAAATCATTTGCCATCCTTTTCTTCTTTCCTTGCGTCAAACCCTCCTATATGATCCTCCTTTCTCTCTTTCAAAACTATAACTTTTCTTCATTAATTGTTGTTATGTACACATATATTGATAAATTCATAAAAATGCCTGCTCAGACTGTTATAACATTACTTGTATTTATGTTTTCAGGACTGATCATGACTTATTATATTGTATACCACTAATCCTTTTCTCAGATTCTAGAATATATGTCCTCTCCTTTAGATAAACTATAGTGTCTCTCTCTCTCTCTCAACCTCTCTCTCTCTCTCTCATGACTTATTATAATGTATACCTCTAATCCTCTTCTCAGATTCTAGAATATATGTACTTTTCTTTAGATAAACTATAATCTCTCTCTCTCTCTCTCTCTCTCTCTATATATATATATATATATATATATATATATATACATATATATATGTGTGTGTGTGTGTGTGTGTGTGTGTGTGTGTGTGTGTGTGTAAATCAAAATTTGATAATAGATGTCTTTCTTGATTTCTTTCTACCTGGTTTTCCCTGAAATGGAACTCACAGGCTAATCTGACCTGGCTGGCCAGAAAGTTCCAGAGATCCTCTTCTCTCTGTGTCCCAAGTGCTGGGATATAGGCATGAACCTTTATGCCTGGATTTTTATATTGGGTGGTAGAACAGCCAGAGAATGTCACTAGCAGGCCCATGATCACATTAGCCACTGTTTTTTACCATGTTCTCCACTATCCTGAAGTACTTGTACTGATAGATGGGATGGTTTTTTGAAGGCACAGTTACAATACCAGTTAAATGGCAGCAGCTGAAGAGCTAGGGCAGGGTTCTACAGAAGGGTTCTGTATAGTTTGAACTAGCATCCAATGTGTGGTATGGTTTTTCCCAAAACTTGAATTGAGAAATGGAAATGGCAGTAGTTTCACTCACTGCCATCTCTAGTGATCTAATGGAAAAATTTTTGCTTTGTCTTCCAACAACCTTAAATTTCACTGGTCTGAAAATTTTAGTTCCAAAGTGGGGAGCACTTTGTCCAGGCGCCATAAAAAATATCTCACTGAAATGGGAGCTCAGACTTCCCTCTGGCCACCTTAGTCTTCTGATGCCTTTAAGCCAACAGGCTAAGAAAAGAATAACAGTATTAGGAGAGGTGATTAAATCAGATAACCAAGGGGGAAATTGGATTGCTTCTCCACAATGCAGGCAAGAAAGCTTTCTCTGCAGTGCGAGAGATGCTTTAGACCTCCCTGATTCTCAACCTCCCTGATGCTGTGACCCTTTAATACAGTTCCTCCTGTTGTGGTGACTCCAACCATAAAATTATTTCATTGCTACTTCATAACTGTAATTTTGCTACTGTTATGAATCATAATGTACATATCTGATATACATAACAACTCCCAAAATGGTCCCAATACACAGGTTGAGAACTTAAAGTTTAGAGCATCTCTTAGTGTACCATGTCCTCAGTGGGAAACTACAACAATCTAAGATGGGATGACAAATGGCACAGTCCCTTCAGGAATGAAGTTATGGGTCACTCCTCTAGAAACAGAATCAAAACCTGCTGAGATGTTTGCTGAGGCCTGAGGAAATATAGAATGGGTAGTAGAAGAAAGTAGTCATAAATACCAGCTGTGACATGTTGTAGAAATGAGGACTCTAAGTGACACAAGTATTTCTGTTATGTTTTGGTAATAAGGTATCCTTTAACATGTAATGTAACACATAGAATGTTATGTTTAAGATACTAAAGATTGTCCTTTAAGGTACATTGTCAGCTAGTCTAAATTTATAATGTATTTGTGGTTGTATGCTGAATAGGTATATTGTGCTAGCCATAATAGTGTTTCATTTGGAAATTAAACAAAACATAAGGAGATATGATTGTATCTCAAGATGACAAGAGGTAGACCTATGATGGCTATGTCAGTTGCAACTTGTCTAACTTGTTAACTAAAATCCAAAAAGTCTGGGCACACCTGTGAGGAATTTTGATTAATTAAGCCATTTGAATTTGGAAAATCCCCTTCTAATCTGGATCTTTGAGGTAGGAAGACATGCTTTTAATCCTGGTCTTTTGAGGTGGGAAGACTCACCTTTAATCTGCGCTCCACCTTTGCTTCTGCTAGAAACCTATATAAAGGATATGAAAGAAGGAAGCTTTGCTCTTTGCCTGCTTGCTTTCATCCATGCTAGCAAGTCTACGCTTTCCCTGGTGTAGAGCCTACATGGTCAGGATTCTACTATATACTGAAGATCAGCTGAGGCATCTAGCCTGGTGGACTGAACAACCACTAGATTTTAGACCTTCCATCACAGGCAGTCATTGTGGTTGATATAGCTGTACCAAGTCTGTAAGTCCTTCTAATAAATTCCTCTTTAGATATAGATATAAATATACATATGCATATTAATATAGATATATAGACATACATAGATAGATACAAATGTGTACATATATTTATTCTATTATCTGTTTATATATTCACTCATATGTATGTAACATATATATATATATATATATATATATATATATATATATATATATATTATACACATACATGTTTATCCATAAATTTATCCATTCATTCTAAAAGTTTTGCTATTTTAGAGTACCCTGATTAATATATTAGGGATTGGAGCTTAGGTCCTTATGCTTCAGGGCAAAAATTTTATCACAGAAGCAGTCATTTTCAGCCCCAATTAATTAATCTTGGATGATTGAAATGGGGCTTTGGTTCCTTTTGGTAATTTGAAGAAAGTTTCTAGTGTCTGAAGAATAAACTTGAGTTGCTATAATTGAAATTACTATGAAATGAATAAAGCCCAGTAGAGTCCCTAATTGAAAGAAAATTAGGGAAATAGTTCTTCATGGTTAAGGTGAAAAAATACCAGTTGATGTTTCCATGATAAATTGATATTCTGGGCCATTGCTTTTTAAATTAAAAACTGTCTGGAGGGCCAAACTTTATCCATGATAACTTGCTTTTAATTTGGCTTTTTCATTTTGGACAATACTTTTAAAGTCCTGGTAGAAATATATAATGGCTTAGCTGACCAGCTTATAAATGATTGTGGCCTGGAGATTCTAGTGCTCACATGATGTTTGCATTTACAGTCAGACAGTTGCCAAATGGTTGACCAGTTAATAAGGAGAACAGAGGACATAATAGGTAATGATGTTTTCAAGCTAAATGCAGGCTGAAAGGTCTCTAGGATCACTACATAGGTCAACGTGTTAAAGTCCTTTGATTGCAAAGATAAAAAGAAATGCAAATGATACACAGCATTGAGACACCACATGCCACAAAGCAGTGAGCACCATGGATAAAACAAAATAAAACAATCATGCCATATAGATACCTTAACAATATTCCAACAAATATTGCTTCTCACACATGGTTTTCATATGGATAGTATTTATAGGTAGTTTTGACTATGTTTAATTTACCAGTATGTTTGTTTAATAGTCATAGCTATATGGGTATGTTTCATACATAGAATGTAAATAGGCCAATCTCTCCAGTATTTAAATAAATAAAGTTTTAAATTAATATAAAATTTTTAAAAATGTATGTTTTTCTATGTCAAGGGTATATTTCTCCATTTTGAGAAAGAGTGTTAACTTTCTGGTTTAAAACTTGATCTTTGTCATTGGCAAATTAATGTCTTAAAATATTTAGGAATCTAAATATTCTTAATTTACAGCTTATGTAGAACTTTATTATATAATTTAGAAATCCCTTCTTTCTGTATCTTCTATCTCAGTCTGACTTATTTTTGAACAATTAAAAGAATGCATAGCACAAAAATCACTTCCATGTATCCTATCTTATGTAAGTATAATCATTAGAGACTATGGCTACAAGCAGAGTTTTTACAGAAAGACCCTCTTAACCACAAGTCCTTGATATGCTATTTATACTTAAATGACCTTTCACAACTTAGGTAACTTCAAAGAAACCCTCCTTACCTGTTGGAAGATGACAGTGGTGCCTACTTGAGCTAGTTCTGAAAATTACTAACATAATCTAGGTGACTGGATGCAGTGGAGAAGGGGGAACGCTGAGAAAACCTTGGATTCTTCTACAGAGGGGATGATAATATGCTGTAAAAGGATCTGTCTTCTGAAAAAATTGTAATAGATTTCCTACTCTGTAGTTTTCTCACAAAATAATATGACTCACTTAATCTCCTACTTCCTTTTCTTATCAATGTAAGAAAAAAAAATCTTTATAACAAATAATTTTTTCCCGGTCATGTATGGCTATGGAGATTTTCATTTCCTAAGTCATCAGTGGGTAAGAGAATGAGCTTGTGTGTCCTTCCACTTGAGTTGGATTCATTCTTATGGTTAATTAGATTTTGAAATTAAAAACTATTTTCATTTTGGAAAGGTTATACTGTATATGTACTGGGATTATATAATACTAACTGGAATAATGTAGAGTTTTTAAAAATAGGAGTAAGCTGCACATCTACTACAAATGTGCAGGGGTCCTGGGTCCACCGAGAGTTTTACCAATGGAGGGCTTCACCTTCTCTTAGGAGAAGGGGAGGAGGCAGTGAGGGGAGAGGATTGGTGAGGGTGGGACTCAAAGTAGAAGAGGGAAGGAGGACTGTGACTGGTATGTAAATTGAATGAATGAATGAATGAATGAATGAATGAATGAATGAAGAATGAATGAATAAAACATAAACAAAAACTATAATCAAATATATTACTTATTTCTGAATTGAAATATAGGAAGAGTCATATTGGTATATACATGGAAACTATAAGTAGCCCTACATTGATTAAATTAGGCTTCTAACACTAAATGAATTTTGATGGCAAGGTTACTGAAAATTTGGTTTTTCAGGAATTATAGACTTCAGTGTTACTGATAAGCATCCATAGACCTGCATAGACTACTCAAGGATTAAAAACTAAAATCATTTTAGCCATTCTTTTCAGTGTAAGGTGGGATCTCAGGGTCATTTTGATTTGCATTTTTCTGATCACTAAGAACTGAACATTTCTTTAAGTGTTTTTCAGCCACTTGAGATTCCTTTGTTGTGAATTCTCTGTTTAGCTCTATGCCCCATTATTTTTAATTGGATTGTTTGATTTTATGGAGGTTCGCTTCTTGAGTTCTTTATATATTTTAGATATTTACCTTCTCTCAGGTATACAATTAGTGAAGAATGTTTTCCCAATATGTAAATTGCTGATTTATCCTATTGACTGTGTCATTTGCTTTACAGAAGGGTTTCAGTTATATGAGGTTCCATTTATCAATTCTTGGTCTTACAGCCTGAGCCATTGTTGTTCTGTTTAGGAAATTTACCACTGTACCAATGAGTTCAAGGCTCTTTCCTACTTCCTCTTCAGGGTATCTGGTTTTAGGTTGAGGTCCTTGATGCACATGGGCTTGAGCTTTGCAAATACCTAGGATACAATCCACAGAACTCAAGAAGGTTAACAATCAGAAGGGCCCAAGTGAGTATGCTTCATTCCCACTTGGGAGGGAGAAGAAAGCAATCACAGGAGACAGAGAGAGAGAGGGACATTGGGTGAAAGAGTGAAGGCAGAGGGTAAAAGGGGAACATGATCAGGTATGGGGCGGGGGGAGACAGGATGGAAGTCCTGAAGGCCAGCAGAATAAATGGAAATATGCGATCTCACAGGGGTGGGGTGGGAGGATGGAACTCTCTAGAGAAAGTACCAGAGACCTGAGAGGTGAGACACTCTCAGGACTCAAAGGAAAGGACATCAGATGAAATACCCAAAAGTGAAGAGAAGGAACTCATAGAGTCTACCTCCAGTAGAAAGACAGGGCATCAAGTGAAGGGAAGGGATTATCATCCCACAGTCAAAAACTCCAACCCAGACTTGATCCTCTCTAGAAGAATTACAGAGACAAAAATAGAGAAAAGAGTGAGGGAAAGGAAGTCCAGTGACCAGCCCAACTTGGGACCCATCTCAAGGGGAGGCTTCAAGCCTAACACTATTACTGATGCTGTGTGCTTACGGACAGGAGCCTAACATGACTGTCCTCTCAGAGGCCCAACAAGCAGCTGACTGAGACAGATGCGGATACTTACACCCAACTATTGGACTGAAGTAGGGGACCCCCGGGGTTGAATTAGGAAAAGGCTGGAAGAAGCTGAAGAGTAAGGTAACTCCATAGGAAGACCAGCAGTCTCAACTAACCTGGACCCCTGAGATCTCTCAGACAATGAGCCACCAACCAGGCAGCATACAGGAGCTGATCCCAGGCCCAGGACACATATACAGCAGAGGACTGCCTGGTCTGGCCTCAGTAGAAAAAGTGGTGCCTAACCCTTGAGAGACTTGAGACCCCATGGATTTGGGAAGCCAGGAGGGGTGACCAAGAAGGGGGCAATGTAAAACATAAAAGTAATTAAAAAAATACCCTGAAATCATAATATAGTGTAAAAGATTATACAACATGACAATAGGTATCCAGATTCAGGAGCTTTGACTAAATTATTTAGTTTTAGAATAATCCTTCATGATATCAAATGATTCTTCTCCTCTGGACATGATTCTCTATTTATAAAAGTTTAAATGAGAAGTCCAGGAATGGCAAGCCAATTCGGCACATAATGGTACTTGTCGCAGGCCAAAGAGAAAACCAACACCCACAAATTGTCCTCTGACCTCCACATATGCAACATGGTGCACACACACACACACACACACACACACACACACACACACACACTCACACACACACATTTAAACAAAAATAATATAGATGTAATAAAAAATTTTAAAGTATAGTATTCTATTTCAAATTAAGAGAACTATAGACACTATTAATGTTCACTATAAAATACTATACTATTCCCTGAATGAATAAATATTAAGACTTGATCCATGCTAACACTTTTTAGTGCATTATAGATGCCATTGTGAACAATGTCCTCGCTGAATTAATATTCTAGTAGAATAGAGGTGGGTATGAAGGAGAGATATAATTTAAACAAGAACATGTCTAGTTCTGACTAATATCATACTAGTTTTCAAAGGTAGTGTGACTGAGAAAGTGGGACACTACAGTCTGGTTCAGGGATTACCAGACCGCTGTGGAGGAGGCTTTTAAGCTTGCATCTGAATGACAAAGAGTCAGTTTTGTATGGATCTAGGTGCAGTACATTCCTGAAAGAAAAAGTTGTCAAATACCAAAGGCCCATGGAAGAATCTAGGCCTGGAGCTCTAGAATGTGGTGACTAAAGGAAACATTGCAGGAGAAGAAGCTAGAGGGAAAACAGGGTCATGCAGGCCTTACCCACGCTAAGAAAGGAGGGAAGGAAACTAAGCTTTTGCCATAATAATGTTCATGTAAGAAGTATTGGTCTCTAGAGACCCATTATAACTAGCCACCAGGAAAGAAACCTCTATTCTGCTTCAAGAAAAATGTTTAAATGAATATGAAATTCGGATACTGAATAAGAGCTTCAGTGGAAAAAAAATACAAATCAAGAGCCATACAAAATAAAATAAATGCCATTAATCATTTATCGACTAGGTGCTAAAGCAAATTGCTTCCAATGGTCTCTAGGACCACGGCATAGAAACAAGCCATAAGTATTTCTTTTTTTTTTTCCAATTTTTATTAGGTATTTACTTCATTTACATTTCAAATGCTATCCCAAAAGCCCCCTATACCCTCCCCCTATTCTCCCCTACCCACCCACTCCCACTTCTTGGCCCTGGTGTTCCCCTATACTGAAATGGATGCTCACAGTCATCTATTGGATGAAACACAGGGCCCTCAATGGAGGAGCTAGAGAAAGTATCCAAGGAGCTGAAGGGGTCTGCAACCCTATAGATGGAACAACAATATAAACTAACCAGTACCTCCAGAACTTGTGTCTCTAACTGCATATGTAGCAGAAGATGGCCTAGCTGGCCATCATTGGGAAGAGAGGCCCCTTGGTCTTGCCATAAGTATTTCTATCATCAGTGTGGTTAGGATCCCTCTCACACTTGGTTCTCATGTATTGTAAACCACAGGTAAATACAGAACAGTAGGAGGAAAAGCTAGATGGTGCAGATGCTGTACAGAAAGATATGGGGTTTATTTGGTTGGTTGGTTGGTTGGTTTTCTGTTTGGGGTGTGTGTGTGTGTGTGTGTGTGTGTATAGCTGGATGTCTGGATGTCCTAGTGCATGCATGTGTGTATATGTGCTTCTTCACATAAACACCAGAGTTTAACATGGACTCTTTCGAAAATTACCTCTGCTGTATTTCTTGGGACAGGATCTCTCTGTTACTAGAAGTCACTGGCTCAGCCAGACTAGCTGCCAACCATCTCCATAGATGCTTGCTTTGCCTTCTCAGACCTGGGGTTGCAAGAGTATACTGCTGGGCCTTGCTTTTTCCTTTCCCTTTTTTCCCCTTCCTTTATTATTCTTTTTTTTTTCTTTTTAACCTGAATTCTAAAGATACAAACTCAGATCCTTGTGCTTATATTTCCAGCACTTCACAAACTGAGCCATCTAACTAGTTCAAGCTCCAGGATTTATTTTTTCTTTCATTTTGTATTACTTCTTTACTTCTTCGATAATTTTGTACACTGTTCTTTTATGAGTCACCCAATAACTCCTTCCAGATCTATCTTGCCTTCCTTACCTGTACAACCTTGTGTTCTTTTTTTTTTTTTTTTTAATGAAACCCAACAGGTTCAATCTGTGCTACCCATAGAGTTTTAGATGAGGCTTTCTAGTGAATACTCAACTTACTAGGGGTAATATACTTAAAGAAAACTGCCTCTCACTTTAAAAGCAGTTACTGAATGCCAACAGCTCGTCAGCTAGGCAGGAGTATGACTTTGAGAAACCATTCAAATAAACTTAATGTAGAAAATCCTTCTCTTATGTTAAAAATGGAAGGCTGTGAATTCTTTTAAATATTAAATTATCTATTACTAGTACACACTGGATTCTCACCATCACTTCACCCAAGCAAGGCTGATTTTAAAAGTCAAATTTAACTTTTAATAACAGAGCACAAAATATTGTGGATTTCACTATCAATTTCTATATATTGGCTAATGAGAATTCATCCAGCTTAGCAGAAAAACTGACATGATTAGCTATGCTTACTAACTTCTAATTTTCTTAGGGTCACATAGATAATGATTTTCCAAACCAGTAAATTTGAACCCATTTCTATTCTGATATGGATTCTAAAAAGATGCCTTATACAAAGGATGCTTCCTAAGAGTCTTTGGTTTTATTAAATGGAAATCAAATTAAAAATTTTTCACCATAGCCCAGCAGTGGTGGCACATGCCTTTAGTCCCAGCACTTGGGAGGCAGAGGCAGGTGGATTTCTGAGGTCAAGGCCAGCCTTGTCTACAGTGTGAGTTCCAGGACAGCTAGGGCTAAACAGAGAAACCCTGTCTTGAAAAAACAAAAAACAAAAAAGGAATTTTCACCATAAATTTAATAATTTTTTAAATAAATGTAGTCAACATTAAGCTTAAATACTTAGAGTCAAAACCATATAAACTGTAAGGTGATAGATAGGACTAAAAGATCTGAAGTACATTTTACATACTTAGATATGTGATTATAAGCAAGGGAAAATCACAGTTCTGCTGCCCATATTACAATAGCAATGGGTGATGCTATCATACGTCTTTGTTTATCATAAGAAAACAATGCCTTTTGTCTAAAAACAAATAGCAGTGCCATACTCCTGTCTGCATTCAATAGGATAAAGGCACCCAAATGACATATTGTATGCTTTAGCAATAAAAAGAAGTGTCAGTATCCTTACCACCTAAGACCATAAATAGCACAGCTTGCTCAGTCTCCTGTAAGACATTCTCAAAGCTCAGACACAATTCCATTAAGGACAAGTCTCAACCTGATTTATGTATGGTTGGGGAGATACACAAGTCCTTGGGTTGTCCTCTCTGGAGAGCATCAAAGAGGGATGGAAGCAGCCATGCTGTAACTTGCAATCTTTCCTCACTGTCCAAGGAGAAAGATAGAAATTCAGAAGACCCAACTGACTGCAGTGATGCAAGAATTTATCCTGAATCTTGACCTAAGGATCTCTTTGTCTTGTCACGTCCTTATTGTAAATTAAGGGGGTCAAATATACAAAGAAAACAATACAACAAAAAGAAAAGCTGTTAATTGATTTTTGGAAGCAGAATAACTTCCTATTCACCTTTTAGTCATGTATGGAGACAAAAATATATTTTCTCAAGCAGTTTTCTTATGAAAAAAAGTTTTAAAACTACAAATGTTAACTTATGGTTAGAGAAAGATTCCACGCAGTATCATCAGAAGAGACAATACTGACAATTTTATAAAGAAAATGTTTCAGGGTATGAGTCTATCCCATACAAATATGTTCCTCAGAAGGTCCCACTAATGGTGGATATAGTGCTTCCATCATATTGCTGGCCAAAAAAAAAAAAATCCTCTGAGACTGTAATAGCCCAGGTTACAAACCCCTCAGACTACCTCATTTTACAACAAATGAGAGAGAGATGCCGAAACCATATGTTTCACTTGAAGGGTACAAAGCCAGTAAATGCAGAATGGACATTCAATATTTAGTCCTCTGTACCCAGAAACATCAGTGACAGGAGACTAGCCAAAAAAAAAGACAGGGACAAGTTCAACAAAGTACTTGGTAACTTGTATATGTCTAGTTATAGGGTTCTACATACCATGTCTTCAGTATCAGTGTCTTTGTGTTTCGAAATCATTCTAGGTGTTTGAAGATTTTCACCTGTTTTGGTATTTTGTCAAGGAGCTTTGGGTCAATTATAAGTCAAGTGTCACTTGCTTCCTTTAGTTATGAATATATAAACATAGGAGAGGATTTCTCTTTGACTTCAGCTAGCAGACCTTCAGTCATACAATTTACACATTCTCTAGACTTTGACTTCCCCATATGTAAAATGTTTTTAATTCAATTCATTTAAAGGCATTTCCACTGTATGAGAATTCTGAATTAAGTTAGAGTTTTCAAGCACATCTCATATGTGGTAATTCAAGTTTATTCTACATTGTATGAAGATAGGTGAGAGAATTATAAGCCCTCATAAAATATGCTCCATTTATAAACTCTTTAGCACAGAAGTCAAGAATTTTTTATTTACTCTAATAATCTTGCAAGTAATTCATCATGTAGCAACAATAGCATGAGCTTTCACTTCAATAAATATCTACTGCTCAGTTTTCTATGTAATTCTAGATTCTAGGGATACAGATGTATTATTTCCTTCCCATGATTGAATGAATGCCATGGTCTGGTCAAGTTGTTACATAAATCAATCATTATAAAACAATGCATTTAATATAACAATTCATACAATTATTATGCACAAAGTTAATCAGATTTATCATTAAAGTGGTACTGTAAATACTAATTAGTCTCTTTATAGACCAAATACACTTTATATTAGATATAGCACTGTTGGGTAGAGATCAATATGAATATAAAATACAGAAATAGGATAGAAATAATAACATTCTGGTTAATGAAAGTTATTGAAATATCAAAGAACTGTTGAATATTTCTGTAATTACTATCACGTATCCAAACAAACATAATAATGAGATTTGGATTAAAAAATTAAACTGGCCTGCACTCTGCCTGACATGCAGGAGGTAGGCAGACACACACCTTTCTCCTTCCCACAGCTCTCAGTGGAAAACCTGTGAGGGGAATCTACTTATTAAAATCAAGAAAGAAGGCTCTGCTAAAACTTTTGAGTTAGTGAGTCTTTTATAAATATTTCTTTTTTTAAATTTTCAGTATGGAAAAATGTAATCCTTATCAGCTACACTCAAGAGTAGCATTTTCTACAAGTTTTGATTTTCAAAATCAGTTATAAAAATTTCCATAGTGTATGCTTTGAGCAAACTTTGTCATCCCTATAGAATATTCATACCATTCCCTTGAACCTAGGCAAACCTCTGTGACTTGCCTCAATAACAGAGTGTGGCCATAGTAAGGATTCATTTTTTGCTAGGCTTTTATCTTAAAGAGAGACAACTTCTGGACATCTGTAATGGAATGGTTTAGCTGAGTAATAAGGCAGATCTATTTTAGCTTTTTACTAATAACCATACTGAATTCCACATTCGCTGCTCCTATTTTCACTCTCTCTATATAAGCTCCCCCCTCTCTGTACCCACACCAGCAGTTGTTTTCATGAACTTAGCTATTTGAACTGAGGAAAAATGATGTCCCAGAATGGATGCTATTTGCATTTACAGGATTATTAAGAATATGGAACGCTTTTAAAAAACATGTTAGTTATTCATAATCCTTTTTTTTAGGAAACCTCTGTTTATTCCACTCTTCTGTTGAGGATTTTGTTTTCTTGCAGCTTAGTTGCCTTTTATATTTGTTGTTCTTTCCTTAGTTTTTTTGTATATTATAAATACTAGTCTTCTGTCACAGGACTTGCAGAAATCAAACTGGAAGTTCTTCCATACTAGATAGCTTTCCTATTATCAGAAATGGAGAAGAGTTATCAATTATTATAGTATTATCCAGCTATACACTGTACAAACTATAATAATGGATGACCTGGAAAGATACATTCATGAGTCTCTGTGTACACACTTGCTTACTAGCTATTTGTTTGGTCTTCATGTATTTTGTCTTATTGATTTTGTTTCTTTTTAATTTTTTTCTATTTGGATTTTTGTTGCTTTTCTTCTTTGTTTTTCAGAGTTAGTATAGCATGCTTAAGTTAGATAGATAGGGATATAGGGTGGATCTGAGAGGAGTTTGGGTAGGAGAAAGAATGTGACAAAAATATAATGTATAAAATAAAACTAAATAAAAATTTAAAAAATTCGACTCACTGCTAGTCAAAGTAAAGAGAACAAATGAACATATAGCAAAGATACATGAGACGTGTACACTACACCCTCTCCCAAAGGCTTAGGGAGCATCATTAGAGAGCTGCTTAGCAATTTTAAGAAACAGAGGACATCCATTTGCCTGCAAAACTCATGATGTCCTCATTCTTAATAGCTGAGTAGTATTCCATTGTTTAAATGAACCACATTTTCTGTATCCATTCTTTTGTCATGGAACATCTAGGTTGTTTCCAGCTCCTGGCTATCACAAATAAGACCATTATGACATAGTGGAGCATGTGCCCATGTGGCATGGTGGGGCATTTTTAGGGTCTATTCCCAAAAGTGTTATAGCTGGGTCTTCAGGTACATCTATTTTCAGTTTTCTGAGGAACCTCCAGATTGATTTCCAGAGTGGTGTACCAGCTTGAAATTCCACCTTCAATGGAGGAGTGTTCCTCTTTCTCCACATCCTCACCAACATGTTGCCATCCCACAGTCACACCTCTGACCCATAATTGTTTCTGTGTGAAAGAATTACAGGGATGGAAATGGAGAGGAGCCTGAGGAAAAGAAGGTCCAGCGACAGGCCCAAAGTTGAATCCAGCTCAAGGGGAGATCCCAAAGCCTGATACTATTTCTGAGGCTATGGAACACTCACAAAAAGGCATCTATCATGACTGCCCTCTGAAAGACCCCAAAACAGCTAAAAGAGTCAGACGCAGTTGTTTGCACCCAACCAATGGACAAAAGCAGCTGACCCCTGTTGTTTAATTAGGGAAAGGCTAAAAGAAGCTGAGGAAAAGGGTGAGTCTGTAGGAGGACCAGCAGTCTTAATTAATCTGGCCCCCTGAGATCTTGCAAACACTGGACCACCAGCTGATCTGAGGCCCCCAACACACATACAGTAGAGAGGTCTGCGTTTATTCAGAGATGATGCACCTAACCCTCAAGAGACTGGAGGCCCCAGAAAGTTTAGAGGTCAGATGGGGTGGGCATCTACGTGGAAACACGGTGTGGTGGGGAGAAAGTGTGGGATGTGGAGCCGTTGGAGGGTGGATGGGGGAATGGGGAATGAAAAATGTAGTATAATAAATGAATTATAAATAAAATTAAATTAAAAAAAAAAACAGAGGTCAGGGAATACCAGGACAAACTATATTCTAGACAAGGCAGACTAGTGCACAAGTTTATTGGGAAATAATCTCTTTGCCAAGGTTATTGGAAAGTATCCTCTCTGCCAAGGTTAATGAATCCATGATAATCAGAGACAGCATGAGTCTGGGAGTCAAGGATGTGTCTATGTCCATAAATGGTAAAGGCTCTGACCTTCAGTATGGCCCTTACTGCTGTAGGAAAGAACTCTGAAAACATGAGTTCAAACATATATAATTTCTCTACTATGCAAAATATAAGGATGTAATATGAATTATATGAGGGGGTGTCATAGACTTAAAAAAGCAGAGTCAGCTTCACTAAGAGCCATCTTATTAGAAAGATACAAAGGCAGACAGACTCCTGAATTGAAGGTCAGTCTGGGACAGAGTGAATTTATGTCTAGTCATGGTCAGAATGTAAATCTCAGGATGGGATTCCACCCAGATAAGTTTATTTTTTGTGCTTATAATGGCAGGCAGATCTCTGAATTAATTTGCCCTTAAAAAAAAATAGTGTTTGCTGTCTTTCTCTACAAACCATGGGTCTAAGACCTTGGAATGCTGATTCATTTGACAATTAAAAGGAATCCTAGGGGATGGGCTGTCTGAAGATCTCTTGAGAGCAAACACAGCAAAACAAAACAAAACAAAATCAAAACAAACAAAAACAAACAAATAAACAATAAACCAGCAGCTACCCAGAGAGAACTGCTTGGAGAGTAAACATAGGTCTTTTAACATTTTTTTTTTCTAGCAGCTTTTCTGACTTTGGTCAGAAAACCAATGAGCTATCCAGACAGCTTTTAGAATTTTTTTTTTCTAGGGAGAGAGAGCTGTCTTGAGCAGAAAACTATCTCTAGCAGACTACAGAACCAAGAGCTATCAACAGAGACCTATCTAGGGAGTCATCCTGAGCACAGTACAAAGCTGTCAGCTTGCGTCCATGATTTGACTTGGAGTCCTTTCTTTGACACACTCTAAAACTGTTTCCTCAGAACCTCTCTCCAAGTCAAGGATGGTTCTTGACATGGTTACTTCTTTTTTTTTTCTTCGTCTTCAATTTTTATTAGATATTTTCTTCATTTACATTTCAAATGTTATCCCTAAAGTCCCCTAAACACTCCCCAATCCCCTGCCCTGCTCCCCTATCCACCCACTACCACATCTTGGCCCTGGCTTTCCCCTATACTGGGGTATATAAAGTTTGCATGACCAAGGGGCCTCTCTTCTCAATGATGGTCAACTTGGCCATCTTCTGCTATATATGCAGCTAGAAATATGAGCTCTGGGGGAACTAGTTAGTTCATATTGTTCTTCCACCTATAGGGTTGGAGACCCCTTCAGCTCCATGGGTACTTTCTCTAGCTACTCCCTTGGGAACCCTGTGTTCCATCTAANAGCTGATGTTCACAGACATTCTGCATCTTCTACAGACATTGATACTCAATGAACAACATAACTAATTAAAAATAGCAAGAACAAAGGATCCACAGCTGGAAAGAAAATTTAATGATTTTGTGATTTCAGGGTAAAATATACAATGCCGTGTGTGTGTGTGTGTGTGTGTGTGTGTGTGTGTGTGTTTGTGTGTGTGTGTTTAAACATATAGTCTTACTTTTTAAAATATCTAAGTCAAGTAACACAACAGCAGGATAAAATAAATTATCATCTCTTATCACATATAATTTGAAAAATGATAAGTAAAATTACTTTGAAAATAACTAGGCACACATAAAGCATTGTCAATAAAAGTGAGCCAATATGTGAGTGTTTGGAACCAAAGACAAGTCTTCTAAAAGTACAAGTATTCTTTGCTGAGTCATGTCCCCGATCCAAAATTCTATAGAAAATTCTATTTTATTGTTTTAACTTGGTTTCATGAGCATTTTTCATAATTCTAAATTCTATATTTAAATCATTGTGAAATTTGTAGATGGACAGTCTTATTTTCCTGTTTTATCTTATAAGCACGCCGCATTCTTGTCTTATTCTTCTTTGTAGCCACTCTACATTCCAGCATAGTCTCAAATATGAGTAGTGTGAAGGATTGTTCTTCCCTGCTTCAGAATAAAGGTCCTCACACCCTCTATAAATATAGTGTTAGATTTTGTATTTTCATGAAAATGCCATAGTGAAATGAGAATGATCCAAGTCTTTACTTGCTTAGGATTTCATTAGAGTGGATGTTACACTGTTTCAACTGTTTATTATGGATAGCTTCTGTTATCATTTCTGTTTGCTAGTTATTCATATTTTACTCAATTGGATTTAAATGTTAACCTAGCCTTTCCAACCTAGAATTAATGGTAATCAGTTGTCATTTTTAAAAAACAAAGTGAAATATTTAAAGGCAAACAAGCCCACACAGAAAAGACAAATTTTAAGAGTGCTCTTTGTAGATATTTGGTGAACTTTAATTAACAATTATTTAAGAACTTATATAAAGAAGAGCCCAACATTATCATGGAGAGATTCTTTTTAGAGGCCTGAATTTTATTGAAAATTTGAAATGCAAAAGTTGGTAGATGGGTCTAAATTTTAAAAAAATTTTGGTAGAGAATATACTATTTAAGTTTTTTTCTTTTTATTACTGCTAACACTTAAAACAAACAAGTAGAGGAAAAATAAATGTAGATTGGCATTAAAATTACAAGTTTCCTATTAGGCTTAGCTTTCAATTGTGGCTCCATTCAATGTCAGCTCTATAGCTTTGGGCACATTGCCTTAATTTCCATGTATATAAAAGAAGTAAAATGATAACCTTTTTCAATCATTGGTTTCAAGGAGAAAATGAAATAACATATTTAAAGTGTGAGCACTTGACATAGCACATACTGAGTACTTAAGGCATACTACTTTATTATAAATGGTCTTATATATGCAGTTTTTTAATTCAGAAAAAATAGGTATTGCTTAAGGATAATTGCTCTAATCAAAATAACACTGCTAAATCATATAAACAGAGATCAAAATCATCTTTAATATTTCTTATCTCTTCAGTCCACTTGCCCAGCACTGTACTGTAGAGAGAGGGCATTCAATCCTTTCTCTTTTGTGTTCTTGGCTCCAGCAGTAGTCAGGAAAGAGATTACTCAGCCAACAGCAGCAGAATATTGATTTGATACTTGCACTGGGTTGCCTTGTCCACCTTCAGTGTGAGGACTTTTGCCTTGTTTTATTGTATTTTGTTTTGTTGTGTTTGGCTGTTGTTTCGTGGAGGCCTGCTCTTTTCTGAAGGGTGATAGATGTTAGGTGGGTCTAGGGAAGAGGGTAGATGGAGTTGGGTGAGAGCTGAAGGAATAAAGGGAGGAGAAACTGTGGTCAGGATGTATGAAAGAAAATCTTTCTATGAAAGAAAATCTATTTTAAATAAAATAAATCTTGTTTCTTTAGATCATCATAGGAGGGGGAAGACTAAGAAAAGAGATTCATATTTCAAAACCCGTCTATCACAGAGAATGTAGTAACATAATACATAGTAACATAGTGTTACTTTTACAACCTCTTTCAGTAAGTTAGAACAGTTTTGATATTTGGTTCTCTGAACATCTATGTCTATGTTGAAAAAAATCAAATTGTTACCAAACCTGGTAATTTCAGAATCATGACTTCTAAACTCAGCTGGAATTTCAACATTTCAAATGATCCTGGGTCTTCTACCACAACTCTTCAAGATATCTCATTATATGGGGATCCTTTAAATTATTATTATAACTTCTTATTCCCACACCTATACACAGATTCACATATATGTTTCTATGAAAGCCTCTGATTCAGAAAATTTATGTCTTTTTTCTTCTGAAACCATAGCTAGATGATTAAGGGCTCTGAAATGAGCATTGCTGGGTACACAAAAAGAGTAGATTCCAGATTAGGGATTCAAGGCACATCATAAACATAATAAAAGAAATACACAACAAGCTAATAGACAATATCTAGTTAAATGCAGAGTAACTGAAGCAATCCTACTTAAACCAGGGATAAGAAAAGACTGCCCACTATCTACTCAATAAGGTAGTTAAAGTTCTATCTAGAACAATAAGACAACAAAAAGATCAAGGGGATACAAATTGGAAAGGAAGAAGTCAAGGTATGATTCCTGGATATGATAGTATAAATAAGCAAATTCTAAAATTCTACCAGAGAACTCCTACAGCTGATAAACAACTTCAGCAAAGTAGCTGGGTATAAAATTTACTCAAATAAATCAATAGCTTTCCTTTATACAAATGATAAAGAGGCTGAGAAAGAAATTATAGAAACACCACCATTCACAAAAGTCACAAATATATGTAACTTTGACCAAGCAAGTGAGAGATGTGTATGACAAGAACTTCAAGTCTTTAAAGATATCAGAAGATGAAAAAGATGCCCCATGCTCATAGATAGATAGAATTAACATAGTGAAAATGACTATCTTACCAAAAGCACTTCTGGAGGAGCCACCATTCTTAACCTCAAGCTGTACTACAGAGCAATAGTGGTTAAATAACTGCACGGTATTGGTACAGAAACAGACAGAATGATCAATGGAATAGAATTAAAGACCCAGAAATAAACTCACATATCTATGGAAACTTTTTTTTGACAAAAAAGCTAAAACTATGCAATGGAAAAAAGAAAGCATTTTAGCAAATGATCCTGGTCTAACTGGATGTCTGCATGTAGAAGAATGCAAATAGGTCTACGTATATCACCCTGCACAAAGCTCCAGTACAAGTTGATCAAGGACCTCAACATAAAACCAGATACACTAAATCTAATAGAAAAACAAAACAAAACACAAACAACAAACAAACAAACACACCAATGGCTCAGGATCTAAGACCAATACTTGTTAAATAGTATCTCATGAAACTGAAACGCTTCTGTAAGGAAAAGGACACCATCAATAGGACAATAATGTAACCTACAGATTGAGAAAAGATCTTCACTAACCCTACATCTGACAGAGGGCTAATATCCAAAATATACAAAGAACTCAAGAAGTTAGACTCCCAAAAATCAAATAATCTAATTAACAAATGGGAGACAGAGCTAAATAGAGAATTTTAAACAGAGGAATCTTGAATAGCTGAGAAGCACTTAAAGAAAGGTTCAACATCTTTAGTCATCAGGGAAATGCAAATTAAAACAACCCTAAGATTCTATTTTACACCAATCAGAATGGAGAAGACCAAAACCACAAAAAACAGCACACACTGGCAAGGATATGGAGAAAGGGGAACATTGCTGCATTGCTGGTGGGATTGCAGACTTATATCTACTCTGGAAATCAATCTTGTGGTTTCTCAGAAATTTTGAAATAGTTCTACCTGAACATCCAGTTATGCTACTTCTGGGCATATATCCTAAGATGTTCTACCATACCAAAAGGGCAAATGCTCCACTATGTTCATATCAACTTTATTTGTAATAGCCAGAAACTGGAAACATTTTCAGATATACCTCAACTAAAGAATGGCTATTAAAAATGTGATTCATTTACACCATTCACCTATATATGTATGGTACTTACTCAGTAAGTGGATATTAGTCAGAAAGTACAGAATATCTATTATATACCGCACAGACCCAAAAAAATTCAACAATACAGAAGGCCCCAGTGAAGATCCTTGAACATCACCTAGAAGAGAGAACAAAATAGTCATGCGAGGCAAAGGGAGCAAGGGACATGGGTAGGAAAGGGGCGAGAGGAGAAGGTGGGAGCACGGTCAGGTGTGGGAAGGAACAGGAGAGAGGTCCACAGGGCCAGGTGAATAAATGGAAATATGCAGCCGTCAGGGGTTGGAGGGTCCATGCAATCTCCTAAGAAGTCACTGAAACCTGGGATGGAGAAGGCTCTCTGGAGTCAATTCAGATGACTGTAGCCAAGATGCCTAACAGTGGGGGACATGGAAGCTGAAGAGGCCACGTCTTATATCCAGGCAGGAACTCTAGTGGAGGGTGTAAGGACACAACACTATCCACAAAACTTCCAACCCAAAAATCACCATGTCTAAAGGAAATGCAGAGTCAAAGATGAACAGAGACAGAAGGAATGCCAACCAATAATTGTCCCAGCCTGAGAGCCATCCCATGGACAAGCAACAATCCCTGACACTATTAGTACCAATACTCTGTTGTGCCTACAGACAGGAGTCCAGAATAACTGTCCTCTGAGAAGCTCCACCCTGCAGCCAACTGAAAGAGAGGCAGATACCCATAGTCAAACATTGGACAGAGGTCACGGTCCCTTATAGAAGACTTGGGGGAAGGATTGAAGGCCCTGATGGCATAGTAATCTCCCAGGAAGACTGATAGTGTCAAATAACCTGGACTTCTAGGAGCTCTCAGAAACTGAGCCACCAACCAACACATACCTGCTCTGTACCCAGGGCCCTGGCACATGTGTGGCAGAGGGCTTTTTTGTTGGCCTCAATGGGAGAGAATGCACCTAATCCTCTAGAGACTTGATGCTACAGGGTTGGAGGATATGTAGAGGTCCCACCCTTTTAGAGGCAAATGGGGAGGTCTTGGGGAAGAGACTCTGTGAGGGGGGACCAGGAGAAAGCAGCATTTTGAATGTAAATAAATTAATTTTTAAAAAGAAACATTTTTTAAAAATCAAAGTCAAAAGACTATAGCAAAAAGCTGCCTTTGTTGTTCAGAGTACCCATGATGTTTTGTTTGTTTGTTTGTTTGTTTTGTTTTGTTTTCTTTACTTAAATTAACTGAGCAGGTTTCTACAATATAAACATTTATTTTTTCATAATAAAAGTTTCAGTCATAGGGAACACAAAAATTCATATTTTTTTTCTTTTGGATCCAAGTCATTATAACTGAAGCTAATAATCTTATTCAGTAGAGACCCATCATAAAAGGCATGCAGATTGTTCACTCTGCTACTGTATCTTTTGATCTCTTCTATCTAACTGGTCTTCATTCCATTATAAACTGTCCTTCACTCTCTGAAGACAGCTAGTCTCTTCCATCTGTCTGCTTTTTCTTGGTTTTTCTGGCCTCTTTGAACAGTGTTTCCCCTCATAGCATCTTGAACTTCATGGCTTTATATTTGAACAGGCATCTGATTGCTTTCTGAGCAGCCCTTCAGGAGCACACGCTCAGGAGAGTCAGGCAGCCAGATCAATGCTCTGCTATTCCACATCAACAGTTTTGTTTCCATGGTTTCAGTTCCTGATATCAACCATGGTTTGAAATATTATGTTAAAAAGTTATAAAGCAAATAACCAAACTTCTAAATTAAACACCCTTCTGGGTAGATGTGGGCAATGAAAGGGCACAGTACCCTGGCTCACTTCTAGTTTATGGTGTAAGTCATCACTTGATCTGGTCTATCTGCCCTGTGTAGGCTAGCCACCTCTTAGTCACTAAGTAGCCACTGTATCAATAGGAAAAAATTAGAGACATCATTTTCTCTCTTATCCGCTGCACATAGCTTGTCCAGGGAGGGTGCCAGATCTATTCTCCACTTGGATTTGTATCCATTCTCTACACCCCATATAATCTGAGTTTTGCCCCATAACTTTTGGAGATTTTCCTTACTAAACTTGATCATAAAATTGAAATTATCTAATATTTAACTAATAGTGTTCTCTTTAGATTCAATGTCCTTAAAACTGTGCTCTTGTGCTTTTGATACAAAGTAAGTGATAAAACAATTTCTACAGGCTTCTTCCCGTATGCTAGTAACAACCCAAAATATCTCCAATTAATCCTTATTGTTGCTTTTGAGATACAGAATTTCAATCAAAAATAATCAAGGATAATTCCAATCTTACATAATTGGGCCTCTATAATGTTGTGAATTGGAAAAAAATAAGTGATTATCTGTCATTTCCATGCTGCATGTAGGAAACAATGGCCTTGTAGGATACATATGTTCCAACTGCCCATTCTCTTCTCCTAGGGATTTCAACACCCATTCACCAGTAAGCATTGACCATAGGATGTTCAGGACAGTGCAGAAAACAAGATATTCATATATCTTCTGGAGTGAGGGATAATAACTTCCGAAGGAACAAAGAGCATTCATTCATTTTGATTAAAACTGATATCATTAAAATGGTGACATCAATGTACCTGGTAGAGATATGAAACGCCATGCCACAGATCATTATGATTTGTAAAAAAAAATTTAACTTTTCAAGATTATAATTAGCACAAGATATCCAAATGTACTCTAAATCCCTAAATTAAAAACACATACTCTTTTGCTTAATAGGCAGTTTTCATATTTCTGAAGATGAAAGTAATTGCTTTAGTAAAAGCACAACAAAATAGAAGGAAAGTAATGCGCTTTCCTTTAGGGAAAGAAGGTGACTGCTTATTAGGTTTGGACCTCAGGTTGTCTGTAAAGCATTTGGAAGCAGAGCAGGAGATACACACAGGCAAAGCTGCTGCTGACACCAATTTAAGTCTGGCTAGAGGGGAGTAAAATGTCTCTAGTTACGATATCTTCATTATTACAAATTCTGGTTTTCAATGTTACAAAATTAGATGGAAACTATATAGAAAGTCTTATACAACAATCTCTACTCTATATGCCTTTAGAATACAGGTGGCATCTGGGTCGTTTAGTAAAACAACATTAGCAGCCTGCAACACACTTACCTAGAAAATTATTCTTTTAGATAGAATGAAAGTTGTATGTTTTCTTTCTTTTGTTGTTGTTGTTGTTGTTGTTGTTGTTGTTGTTGTTGTTTGTTGTTGTTTGGTTTTTTGGTTTTTTGAGACAGGGTTTCTCTGTGTAGCCCTGGCTGTCCTGGAACTAACTGTAGACCAGGTTGGCCTAGAACTCAGAAATCCACCTGCCTCTGCCTCCCAAGTGCTGGGATTAAAGGCGTGTGCCACCACTGCCCTGCAGTTGTATGTTTTCTTATCCAAACTTCATACTCACTTAACCTGCAATATCACAGTTTTATTGGACAAATGTAAACTCTTATTCATATTCTGGTGATATCAGCAAGTAAGACTGAAATATCCCACTAATGGCAATATAACTAATGAAGTAGATTTAATAAATGTGAATCAAATTATTATTTCATAGAAATCAGGTTTAATGTATCTGTTCAACAGAACTTTTATCATTTATGCCATCAAATCAAATTCAGTTTCAAAATGAAAATGAACAAACATTAAAAAAATTCTGATCACAGGAGTTAAAATGAGAAAGTATCTTATCTTTAGAAATAAAACACACGCTATCTTGTCCAAAAATATACAAAAGGTTTTTTTAAGTACATATTGCAATAAAAATTATTCTATAAAACCTTGTAAGCATCAGAAATGGAGTTTGATTTCCTAAACTCCCATAATAAAAGCCAGGTATGGTATTTCACACTTACAGTCCCAGTACCTGGGAGTGGGTTATAAGAGGATACACAGGCTTCAGTGGAATCTAAGTCTAACCTATTTCACGAGTCCCAAGCCAGTGAGAGACCTATTCTCAAAGGTGTTTAATGCCTGAGGAATTAATGAGACTTGAAGTTGTCATCTGCCCTTCACAAAGAAATGCACACATATACCCCTGCACATAGCATTTAGAGAGACAAAATCAGATAAAGAGTATTTGTGGGATGTTTTAAGTAATGTTCAGAGACAAAGTATGTATTATTAACTTCATAATAAAAAAGCCTCTGTTGAAACATCACCATTCTAATTAATTTTTAAAAGAAGAAAAACAGAAGACTTCATAAGAAGTTGAAAAACTTCAATCAGAAGAAAAAGAAAACAAGAAATCAAAAAATTAAATTGAAAAATGTTTTCTACATTGAGAAACCAATAAAGTTCTTCATTCTGGGAATAGACAGTAACATAGATAAATTTCTTACAGATGCAATAAAGACAAAAAGGAAAACATACACCTTGGGACTAAGAAAAAATAAAGCAACAAACCCAAAAACAATCCATTAATAAAGGAATTGCCTTTATGTCATTCTAAATTACCTACAAACTAGTGTCTACAAGTAGAAAAAGTTTTGTGGGGTACAGAGCTAAACAAGGAATTCTCAATTGAGGAAATCCAAATGGCTGAGACACATCAGAAAAATGTTCAACATCCTTAATCATCAGGGAAATGCAAATCAAAACAACACTGAGATTCCACCTCACACCAGTCAGAATGGCTAAGATCAAAAACTTAGGAGACAGCAGACGCTGGCGAGGATGTGGAGAAAGAGGAACACTCCTCCATTGCTGGTGGGATTGCAAGCTTGTACAACCACTCTGGAAGTCAGTCTGGCGTTATCTCAGAAAATTGGACATAGTACTACCAGAGGATCCAGCAATACCTCTCCTGGGCATATACCCAGAAGATGTTCCAATTGGTAAAAAGGACACATGCTCCACTATGTTCATAGCAGCCTTATTTATAATAGCCAGAAGCTAGAAAGAACCCAGATGTCCCTCAACAGGGGAATGGATACAGAAAATATGGTACATTTACACAATGGAGTACTATTCTACTATTAAAAAAATGAATTTATGAAATTCTTGGGCAAATGGATGAATCTGGAGGACATAATCCTTAGTGAGGTAACCCAATCACAAAAGAAGTCATTGGATATGTGCTCACTGATAAATGGATATTAGCCCAGATACTTAGAACACCCAAGAAACAATCTGCAAAACACATGAAAAATCAAGAAGGAATACCAACGTGTGGATACTTCATTCCTCCTTTGAATAGGAAACAAAATACCCATGAAAGGAGTTACAGAGACAAAGTTTAGAGCTAAGATGAAAGGATGGACCATACAGAGACTAACCCACTGGGGATCCATCCCATAATCAGTCACTAAACTCAAACACTATTGCATAGGACAGCAAGTGTTTATTGAAGGGACCCTGATATAGCTGACTCCCACAGAAGTGGATGCTCACAGTCATCCATAAGAGGGAGCACGGGGCCCACATTGGAGAAGCTAGAGATAGAACACCAGGAGCTGAAGGGGTCTGCAACCCTAGAAGAGGAACAACAATATGAACTAAACAGAACCCCCAGAACTCATGTTTCTAGCATCATATGTAACAGAAGATGGCCTGGTCAGCCATCATTTGGAGGAGAGGCCCCTTGGTACTGCAATCTTTATATGCCCCAACACAGGGGAACGCCAGGGCCAAGAAGTGGGAGTGGGTGGGCAGGGGAGCAGGGAGGGGGGAAGGGGCAGGGGACTTTCGGAATAGCATTGGAAATGTAAATTAAGAAAATATCTAATTAAAAAAAAAGAGAAAAAAAAAGAAAAAGTTTTGTCATAAAAAAAGAAGTCTAGTTTCTAAATGCAAGTTGTATTCTACACTGGCTGGTATGGTCATAGGCAATTTGCACAACCACTGTAAGATGCACTTTTCTTCATTATAAGACAAGAATTAAAATTCCCTATGTAAATAACACATTGAGAAGTGCTACTAGTGCCACTGTCATCATTGGGGTGATCATCTTCTTTCCACTGTTAATAATTGCTATTTTGGTGAAAAACTGAGTTATTCCAATTATTATCAACATTTATTACATCTTCTCAAAATAAAAATCTTTAATAACACAGCATGTGGGCCTGAGGCTAAGGAAATCCAAACCACAAGACTTTTCCCTGAGAAGTGGCTTTCTTGGCACCAGATGGCACAAGCTCATAAACAGAGAAATTATCAACATTCCTAACCAGTTATGATGCTATGATTCCCAACAATCAGTGTGGCCAGGTAATCCTCATAATACAATAGTAACTTGCATAACTTGACAGTAGCCAACAACTCTCTAATTGGATGTAATACCCACTCATCAATAGAAAACTCAAGGATGTTTGTGGAAACCTAGCCATCAACTCAGCACTAGTATAGTATTGGATGCTGGAGAAAAACCTATAGACACCATTTTACTAAACTAAAACTCTGACCATATTCTAAATGTTTGTCTTTTATTCACGAATAAGTCCTCACCCCACATCAAGAAAATTTCCTTTGGGAACAAACAGATCATTTTAGAAAACCACAACTAATCAAATTGCAGAGTTGTGGAACGCAGTCATAATGGGGAAATCTGAAACACAACTCCTGTACCCAAATTGTGGGAAATGGGGCAGAAAGATTGCAAGAGTCAGATCAGGGAGTTGGCCATCAGATTATATTTCCTAAAAATGTCAGAAGCTATGCCCATAAGGGCACAACAACATGATTGCCTAAACGTGAGTTGTACAAGAACAACAATATAATTGCTAACATTGTATGCTGGGTGAATGTCTAGGAGACCTCAATTACCCAGAGAACTACAGGCAACCAAGGAATGTTGAGAGTTGCAGAAATAGTCTTTCTTAAGGAAGAGCACACTAGTTATCCACACCAAATAGTTAGCCCTGAAAACATACATACAAGTAACATGATACAAACTAAGTGGGTTATATTTCTGTATTTAGGAGTATATATATAATCTATCTCTCTCTTTCTCTCTCTTTCTCTCTCTCTCTCTCTCTCTCTCTCTCTCTCTCTCTGTATGTGTGTGTGTGTGTGTGTGTGTGTGTGTGTGTGTAAAACAATGATTAATTTAAAAGGATCCATGAATTTAAGAGTAGGAAAAGATAAATAGGAGGATTTGGAGGGAAGAAAGAGAAGGCAAAAATGTAATTATACTACAATCTCAAAAGTTAAAAGAAATGATAAAAATATGTATGGTAACAGTCTATCTATAAATATACGCATTAACCGCAATGGCTGATTTGAATCTATGGTATGATAATATTTGTACTTACTGAGCAGCAATCTATGTTTCCATACGCATTCTCTAAATTATCTCATATCCTAGGTAAGTCTTGGAGTGTTAAGAGATGTGCTCCTTCTGCAAATAGAACTGAACGTTAGCGAACACTGCCTTGTATTGAAACAAATATGTGTGACTTCGCATGGCACTCTTTTCTGCCTCCACCAAAGCTTTCAATGAATCTGGATGCTGAGGATCCATTTGTCAGCTCTTGAAGTGAAATGTGTGTGTATGAGAACATGCATGTACACACACACATGTGTTCACATACATGCACACACTCATGTAAACACATACACATACATGCATTCACACATATGCACACAAAGGTGTACACACACACACACACACACACACACACACACACACCCTAAATTCAAGATTCTGGGCCTGAACATACTTTAGTTTCTTTATCTTAAGAATCATTTTAATTGAACAGGAAATTGTTGCTTTGAGTAAGTTGATGGGAGGGTCAGGTCCAACATCTTAGAAAGTTTGGAAACTAGACAAGCAAAACTAAGCCATTTATAAAGTGAGGCACACAGTGACAGTGGCGAGGCTCTTTACCAAGCCCGAGAACTAGGCCACCAACCACAGAGCCAGCAAACCATGGGCATGGAGAGATATCTGAGGTACATTTTCCATGTTTGAAATGATTTTACACATAATGGCTTTTCTATACATCCTCAAGGTAAATGGCATTAAAGCTGCTTTTTTTTTCTATCTGATTAGTATTACAGCAACAATTAGAAGACAGGCAGAGTGGGGAACTGGGTAATCTTTTCCTCTCAGAATTCAATCAGCAAAGACAAGGAATTTGCATAATGTAAGGCCCCAAAGCAACTTTTCCCCTCCAGAGCACATTCCCAAAGTTGGAAGGAAATGAATAATTGCCTTGACTTCATTGCATTTTGTCTATACAGCCGCCATCTGCCTTTAAATATGCAGAAAGAATAGTGCCACTTTATGCCAGAGTGAAAGTCATCCAGAACTCCATCAGGACTCCTTTGTCACTGCCGGTTCTCATCTTCTATATACATTGGGCTTAAGTTTTCCTTGAAACCAGACATCGTGTACAGCATTTTCTTCTAAGTTTTGCTTTAAGTTTTTCTACTAGATTTTCAAAATTTTAGGTCAATCAAAATATATGTAGGAGAAATGGGATGTTCTTTCCACAGGGTTAGAGCATTCTATGAAAACAAATATTTCACACCAGAAATAAAATAAGATGATAAAATATCTCTGTAGTTGGCAGCATAGTCTCCACTCAAGTTACTATTTTTAAAATCACCAATATATATAATAAGAGAGTCAGCTATTGTCCTAGACAGATAAGGTTCATATTTAGTGTCAATAAATTGTCACTGAAGAACATTCTAATATTACAGGATTCTGCAGCTGTAGACAGATTCTCTACCATGTCTGGGGAAAAACATGTACACTCACAATATCCTAAGAAATATTAGTCAATTTACTTCTCAAAGACCAGAAACATTTCTGCCATTGCTACTTCAAATCTAAATGCCCAATCCCCTGACATCTAACCTCAAGCTCTGACCAGATCTGTTATCCTCAGGAACACTCACTTCAGATTGCCTTCACTTCTGGAAATTTTGGACACAAAGAGGCAAGTGCAGCTTTTTTTAGAATAGATGTTAATGTTTTCACTGAAACCGGAGTACTTAAATACAAGATAATAATATAGGCAAGTGAGTTGCTTTAGATAAAGAAAAAAGACTCTATAAAACTTTGCAGAGGGGAATAAAAGATGTACAAATATACAGTGGTCTTATATAGAATAAAATGTAATAAAAATGTCTATCATGCCCATCATAAGTTTAAAAAAATGACCTAAATTTGCAAAATTATTGGATAGAATCATTCTAATTTCTAATAAGAATATTTTATAGTAATTATGAGAATAGTTTATTAAAGTAGACTAAGAAAAGACAGGGAGATGGCTCCATTAGTAAAGCACATTCTAGGCAAGAAAGAGGAATGGAGTCTGAGTACTGCAAACCCATGTAAGTTATGGTAGCCACTTATAAATTCTACACTCTGGAGGCAGAGACCAGAAACAACTATGGGAGCAACCTGGCCAGCTTATCATAGTTCCTCAGCTATATATGGATTTGATAGAGAGTCCCTGCCTCAATAAATAATGGAGAATTATCTATGAAGACATCCAATTATAACATCAGGTATCCACATGCACCTGTGCCTACAAACACGTGTGCCCCAACACATGCAAATATGGACCTGTATCACATAAATATACAGAAAAGGAGTCTATGAAAAGGATTTTCCCAATTCAGAAACTAAATCTTTAATGTTGCATTAGTGGAACAATCATAAGACTATGACAGTGGGACAAAATTAGGAAAGAGAGCCAAGTGTATGTCAGAAGTAGCTATTTGGTACATGTGGCATTCCACTTTAGAGTGAAAAGTATTGACAAATCAGTAAATTTTTTATTCATTTTTATTGGTTATTTTATTTATTGTCATTTCAAATGTTACTCCCCTCCCCAGTTTCCCATCCACGAATTCCCTATCCTCTCTCTTCTTCCCCTGCCTCTATGAGGGTACTCCTCCACCAGCCTACCCACTCCTGCCTCATCATCAGCGCATTCCCCTACCCTGGATCATTGAGCCTCCACAGGACCAAGGAGCTCCCTTCCCAGTGATGCCAGATAAGGCAATCCTCTGCTACATATCCAGCTGGAGCCATGAGTACCCTCATGTGTACACTTTGGTTGGTGGTTTAGTTCCTGGGAGCTTTGGGAGGCTGGTTGGTTGATATAATTGTTCTTCATATAGTGTTGTAAACCCCTTCAGCTCCTTCAGTCCTTGCCTTAACTTCTCCATTGGGGTCCCTGAGCTCAGTCAGATGGGTGGCTGCATGCATCCACATCTGTGTTGGTCAGGCTCTGGAAGACACTCTCCGGGGACAACTATACCAGGCTCCTGTCATCAAGTGCTTCTTGGCATCAGCAATAGTTTCTGGTTTTGGTGTCTGTAGATGGGATAGATCCTCAGGCAGGGCCCCCAGTCGAGGGATGGAGCCACCTACCTACCTTCAAAATATTAGACCCAGAATTTTTCCTATCTAAAAGAAATGCAGGGACAAAAATGGAGCAGAGGCTAAAGGAAAGACCATCCAGAGACCAGCCCAACTTGGGATACATCCCAAGGTCCGACACCAAACCCAGACACTATTACTAATGCTATGTTCTGCTTGCAGACAAGAGTCTAGCATGCCTGTCCTTTGAGAGGCTCTGCCAGCAGCTGACTGAGACAAATGTACATACTTACAGCCAACTATTGGACTGAGGTAGGGGACCTCTATTGAAGGGTTAGGAGAAGGAGTAAAGGAGCTGAAGGGGATTCCAACTCCATAGGAAGAAGAACAACAGTATCAACCAACCAGACCCCTGGACTCCCAGAGGCCAAGCTACCAACCAAAGAGTGTACGTGGGCTGTTCCGTGGCCTCTGGTTATATGTAGCAGAGGATTGCCTTATCCAGACTCAGTGGGAGATGATTTGCCTAATCATGTAGAGGGGTTATGCTCCAGGGAAAGGAGATGCTGGAGGGGGTGTGGTGGAGAGGGTCTGAATGGGAGGGTGGGGGAGTACCCTCACAAAGGCAAAAGGGAGAGGGGATGGGGTGAAGAACTCTGGGAGCGGGGACCAGGAAAGGAAACAATATTTGGAATGTAAATTAATAAAAGAATTTAATAAAATAAAAAAGGAAATATGCTTAGTGAAAGATAACCCTATGAGCACAGAACTATAGCATGTTTAAGATAAGATAACAAAAACCTAAATTTGTTTTCAACAACAGGGCATAATAAGTAATATGACTGCTCATTAATAGAGAAATGGTTGTGCAAGTCATAGCTACCTGTATAGTAACAACAGACAATTGAAAGAAGGCTGAGTAGTGACTGATAGTAAAACAGTTCATGACATAGTTGAGTAAATGTTGTAAAAGAGCACAGTGATATGACTTTATGTTTATTTCCTCACTGAACATACATTTCAATATGATTCATAAAGAGCCAGCCTATAAAGCATATAGAATTTGAATGCACATGTGTTTAACTGTGTACAACAGCAGGAAAAACTAACAATAAGTGTTCAAGTGAGGGACCAGTGCCATGTGTTCACTTTGCTACTATTTATCTAGAAGCAGTGGGCAATAGTCTAATTAGAATGTATTCTTATTTTAATATTCAAACCTACCATGGACAGTGAATATTTTCTAAGTTCACTAATGTTTGCTAAATGCTTTAAAATTTCCCGAAGTGTGAGAGTTTAGTATACAACTGTACAGAGTATCTAATTGCCGTAAATAGCAATTCATTAGTGCAGTAAGCATTCACTAGCAAAAGAGCTTTTAGTGCATAGTTAGACTTAGTTTACAGATGCCCAAGATGGTTAAAAATGTCCAACTTTCTAGCAGTCTAGGAAATGGGAATGAAATCTACTTTGATATTTCATCTTACCTTAGTCAGAATAGGCAAGATTAAAAAAAAAAAGACAACAAATACTGATGTGAATGCAGGGAATAAAAAAGACTTGATGACTGTTGTAGTGGTGACGGAGTGTAAACTGTTGAAATTAGTGTGAAGGTCCTTGAAAACTAAATATAGTAATATGTACTGCTCTCGGGCATACCTCCAGTTACTCTCTATCCTACTGGAGAGACACTTGCTCACCCAAGCTCACTGCTACTGTATTCATAATAGCCACAAAATACAAACAGCCTAGAGGTCTATCAAGAGGAAGACAGTGAAAATATGGTTCATTCACACAATTCTGCTATTAACACAAAATTTTCAGGTAAACGGATGAGACTGAAAACAATCATTCTGAGAAAGGTCCCCCAGACCTAGGAAGACACATGCCATGTGTTCTCTCTTATCTGTAGGTGAATCTTTTGATATGTGTGTTTAGTCAGAATGCCCATGAAGGATGGAGGTCAGGAATATAGTAAGGACCAATGGAGATGTGCTTTCAAGGAAAGGGTGATACAGCACATGGTATAAATGGAGAATGGTGAACAATGGAAAAAAATGTGGGAGAGATCCAGCTGTTAGGAAATGATATGGCCAAGTAGACAAAGAGTATGGGTTGCCACAGTGGCAAAAAGGATATGGAAGTAACCATCACTTCAGGCAAGATTTAGATTTATTAATGTGGTTGATTTTGTAATATTTTTTGACCATTCACACTTCTAGTCTAACAACTCTCTAATCTCTCAAGACAGTACTTTCTTTTTCTTAGAATTTCCATTAGACTGTAGTGTTATCTATGATAAGTGCTAAATTTCTCACCATTTAAATAGCAATTTGCCAATTAAATAGCAATTCATTAGTGAAAGAAGCATTCACTAGCAAAAAGAACTTTAAAATTGAGAATTTTAAAAACTGCCATATTTTGACTTTGGAATACCCTGTATATATCTATATATTAAAGTTTTGTTCCTCAGAGCAGCGCTATTAGGAGGTTATATAAACCTTAAGAGGTGAGGATATCTTCAAGTCATGTTCATTCAAGTGAGTATCTTCTATGTAACTACTATAAAGTACTTGCTGCCTTGCTATAGTGGCACAAGGAGTGAGTCAGCTGATGGGAACAAGAAGTTTCCAAACATATAAGTCAAACAAAGTTCATTTTTCCATTGATTATATCATATATTTGTTATGATAATGAAAACCAAGCAATACAATATGTGATCTGATTACAAAATTGTATCTTACTATGTCAGAATCTTTAGCAAAATTTTAATAGTAAAGTAGTTGCTATCTTGTCCTCTGATTTTATTGCCATTATTTGAATATGCTATTGGTTAGTGATACTGGTTTTGCTCTTGAATGTGAATAAGCAGTCTTTATCACACTGAAAATTTTTTCTTTATTTCTGATATATAACAGTTATTCAAAGAATCAGGCATGGATCACTGTCATCAAATGATCACTCTGCAGAATCTATATATTATGAAAAATTTTCCTTCACAGTTGTTTTTTTTGTTTTGGTTTTGGTTTTGGTTTTTTGTTTTGTTTTGTTTCGTTTTGTTTTTGAGGCAGGGCTTCTCTGTATAGCTCTGGCTGTCCTGGAACTCACTTTGTAGACCAGGCTGGCCTCGAACTCAGAAATCCACCTGCCTCTGCCTCCTGAGTGCTGGGATTAAAGGCCTGCGCCACCACACCCCGCTCCTTTACAGTTTTTAAAAAGCAATCATGAAGACAAAATTTTCCAATGTTAAAATGTCTTTATGTTTATTGTTGGAATTTTAATATGCTGTTTTTCTATGTACATATTTATGTAAGTGAATATATAAATTTCTTTCTTTCTTATTCTTTTTCTTTTCTTTTTTTTCCCCTTTTTCTTCAGTAAATCCTAGACTTCGAAATTAGGGTTTAAACAAAATCTTTGGAAAACAAGTTTGAAAATTCAATTTTGTAGCCAATTGCAATAGGTTAAACAACAGACTACTTATGAGTGCTTTTTACGATGAAAATAACCCATTAAACCATCTGTGGCTTGTGTCTTGTGAGAAATAAAATTATCCCTCCAAATAATGGAAACACTGCGGGAAAGTAAAAAAGGTGAAAATACTCTTTTCCAAGAAATAAATACAAAGTACAAAACACAGTATGAAAACATTCACAATCTCTCTAGTTGTATAGCTAGTAATTATTTAAGTTTCCTGTACTTTAGAACATTTTAGTAATTAATAATTTAATATTTTATTATAATTTTAATGTACTACATTCCAACGATGGATGATAATACAGTGACCTGTAAGAATTTTTATTCTTTATATAAATATAGTTTAGTTTTTTATTTCTATGAAATATTACTTATAATCATATTTAAATTTTATCTTTTAAAAATACATCAAATTTTTGGTTATAGTTATAACTTATATTATAATTTGTCAACTTTATTTTTGCTTTAATTTTACCAGGTATTGATATTTCATCATGTTTTATTTGCACTTTCTCCTCTAAAGGATTTCTAATTTTAATTTTTTAATTAACAAAAACTCCATGTAGAATTTTTTTCTCAGTATCTGAGCCATACCTATATGTTATTCTATGAATTGTCTTATTTTCTCTTGGTTTCATAGTTACCAATTGCACACAAAGAGGCTGTTTTATTTTATTTTTTTCTAATTAGATATTTTCTTTATTTACATTTCAAATGCTATCCCAAAAGTTCTCTATACCCTCCCCCCACCCTGCTCCCCTACCCACCCACTCCCACTTCTTGGCCCTGGTATTCCCCTGAACTGGGGCATATAAAGTTTTTTTGTTTTGTTTTGTTTTTGTTTTTGTTTTTGTTTTGTTTTGTTTTGTTTTTTCTTTGTTTGTTGGTTGGTTGGTTGGTTTTTCGAGACAGGGTTTCTCTGTATAGTCTTGGCTGTCCTGGAACTCACTTTGTAGACCAGGCTGGCCTCAAACTCAGAAATCCTCCTGCCTCTGCCTCCCAAGTGCTGGAATTAAAGGCGTGTGCCACCACTCCCGGCTTATAAAGTTTTTTGTTTGTTTGTTTGGTTGGTTGGTTTTTGTTTTTGTTTTTTCAAGACAGGGTTTCTCTGTGTAGCCCTGGCTGTTCTGGAACTCACTTTGTAGACCAGGCTGCCCTCGAACTCAGAAATCTGCCTGCCTCTGTCTCCCAAGTACTGGGATTAAAGGCGTGCGCCACCACACCCGGCTGCTTATAAAGTTTTTAAGACCAAGGAGCCTCTCGTCCCAATGATGGCCGACTAGGCCATCTTCTGCTACATATGCATCTAAAGACATGAGCTCTGGGGGTACTGGTTAGTTCACATTGTTGTTCCACCTAAAGGGTTGTAGACCCCTTCACCTCCTTGGGTAATTTCTCTAGCTCCTCCATTGGAGGTCCTGTGTTCCAGCCTATAGATGACCATCCCCTCTGTATTTGCCAGGCACTGGCATAGCCTCACTCGAGATAGTTATATCAGGGTCCTTTCAGCAAAATCTTGCTGGCATATGCAATAGTGTCTGGGTTTGTTGGCTGATTATGGGATGGCTCCCTGGGTGGGGTAGTCTCTGGATGGTTCATCCTTTCCTCTTAGCTCCAATCTTTGTCTCTGTAACTCCTTTCATGGGTGTTTTGTTCAAAGAGGCTGTTTTAAAAGTGCTATTTTATTGACAATTACATCATCTTGCTTGGAGTTTTTTTTTTTTTTTTATTGTTTTGTTCCTTTGGAGAGTTTTCTTTGCTCTTGAAGACATATTGATCAGAGAGTAACATGACCTGTTCTGTTTTCAATTAGCAAACTATTGACTGACATGTTATTCATCTTAATTTTAAGGAGAGAAAACTATCCTGGTTTGAATATGCTGATTTACAAAAAGTATCTAAGAGAATTATTAAAGGACTTATTTTTATTATTTTTTAATTATGTGTAGGTATTATTTTTAAATTATGTGTAAGTACTTACATCTGAGTGTGTGCATGTGCATGTAAGTACAGGCAGCTGTGGAGGCAAAAGGTATAAGATCTCTTAGAGCTGGCATTACAGAGAGTTGTGAGCTGTCTGATACGGGGGCTGGGAACAAAACTTGGGCCCTCTAGAAGAACAAAAAATATTAACCAGTGAGCCATCTCTCCTGTTCCTTAAGGGAAATTATAAGCCATTCTGAGAGCCTATCTTCTCATTGGATGTACTATTTACATTTACTTCTGATAATATATGATGGGACTTATTTATCTTATAGAAAGAATGAGTTTATTGGGGCTTACAGCTTTAGAGGCTGAGTCTATGTCTGTGATAGTTGTCACATGGCAGCAGGCAGGTAGGTGGGGCACTGGAGCAGTAGCTGAAGGCTCATATCTTTGTTTTTATGAGGTAGGAAGAAAGCTAAATGGGAATGGCAGATGGGATTTATTTTCATATTATGTTTACAACCTTACATTTGTTTTCTTGTTCTTCATGTCTGGTTCCATGCTGGTACCGAGTATCATTCTGCTAGATAATGTGGTATTCTATAACACACCAATTCAACTATAGCCTGAATTTTATTATTAATAATCACATTTATTTAAACTTAGCTATTATTTTAATCACCTTATCTCATAATTCACGTAACTAAAATTTCACTGACATAATTTAAGATTGGTATCTGTTTACATTTTAACTCCTGAGAAATCATTGAAGCAAACTTTATTATAGCCAAACATTTCTGAAAAATTCATTTCAATTTCAGAAATTCCAACTATTTTAGGAAGTGTCCTCAAATTAATCAATGTTGGGTTGAAGTGAAATTACTAGATTTTACTTGTTCGTATTACAACAAAAAAAAATATAGCTGGCTACAGAGAAGAATCTTCCTGACAGTCTCCCTGAAGCTTTTCAGTCCACACTCAAAACTGTACATGATTTATGCATGTGTCTTATGAATATAATGCAGTTTAGTATTTTCTTTTGTACAAAAGGAAGCACTGTAAATACTTATGCATACCTAATCCTCTAAGCTCTGAGTGCTAATATGGGGCATATCATTCACAGCGGTTTTCTTTAAGATTAATTATTAGATGAGAATATATTAGGATAATACTTGAGTTTTGGCTGATGGGCAGGCAGTGTTTCATTTTGTTGAAATGGTAGAATGCCTCCTGTTCTCCATGTTGAAAGATTAGTGATGAAAGGATAGATGTCTTTTCAAAAACTTAAACAAAACTCAGGGAGAAAAAAAAAAAAAAAACCTTGAACACTCATTCCTACAGAGACATGTTATTAGTTACTTATTTAAATCATTGGAATGATGTCTAGAATCCCACAATTTCTAGTTTTAACAACTTATGTGAATATATTTAAAAAAGAAATTAAACATAAAATAAAATTTAAAGCTAGATGAAGTTTACACCATGTGCTCTTAACCAGGTGATCAGTCAGAAGGAGGCAGTCTCTGCTAAGGAACTGACCAGGATTCAGGTTGGCAGCTGAGACGGCTCCAGGGATGATTGTGGCTCAGAGTCTCCCAGGCTCTCATGCATGCCTTTGGAGCATCTGTCTGCACATGTCCTACCAAATATGCCAGCAAAGGGGACAAGAATTCTTTCAAAATTTCATGCCAAGAAGAAAGCCAATCATACCCAATCTTGTAAGATGTAAAAACAACAAAAGAATGAAACACTGTTTACAAAAGCTAAAAATGGATTTTAAAAAATCTCCAGTAATAAATAAATGTGTATTGAGTAAAATCATAAAATAAGCATAGGCTAATTGTTTTATTGTGGAATATCTATCTTTTTCACGAGTCATTTGTTCCCAACGATGAATTTCTATGCCCATTTCCTTTGACTACTATATTTACACTATGTAGAATATCTTTTGCCAGAGACTTTTACGTGGCAAGCTTCTCCTCACCACATCTCTTTCATTTAAAAAAAAAAATGTGTGTGCAGTGTATGACTGTGTGACAGGGGTTGATGTTGGGTTTCTTCCTCTGTCACCCTCCACTTTATTTTTTGAGATAGGATGTATCACTGAACCTGGAGATTGGAATCTGGGCTAAGCTGGCTAGCTAGAAAGCCCTGGGGATTCAGCTGACCCCACCCTATCAGTGCTCCATGGCAGGTACATGCCTCCATGCTTGGATTGTTATATCCATGCTGGGGATGCAAACTCAGGTTTTCATACTTTGGGACCAGCAGTTTAGCCATGGAGCCATCTTCCTAAGATTGTTCGCTGCCCGTGTCTACCAAGAGTTGTATTCTTCCAAGGGATTCACAGCCTCGTAAAGAAGTCATCTAATCACCCCCACAGCACTCTAACACTTTACTCTTAGTCAATTAATTCAAGCACACTGAGCCCCAGTTCCTACATGCCTAATATAGACACAAAGGAAGAAGGAAAATACTTGAAATATTATGTGTGAAGGAAGATAAATATATGACTCACTTGAAAGAAACCCTCAGTGAATATCAGGTATGGAAATAATATATCAATGCTTTTGGAATATAAGAATGTTTTCATTTGCAGCAAGTAGCAAGATCAGTTTTTTTTTCAAATGAGCAAACATTTTGCAGTTGCATAATAAGCCTCTAACCATCAGCTCATGCAAAGTTTTGGTTTTGCAAGTTTTAATTGTGACAGATATGATGACCTTTGGTAGTTCACTGTTCCGGTCCAGTTACAGGGAAGTCTCTGAGTCCAGCTGATACAGTTCTCAAGAACAGTATGTTCCACGGCTTGTGGATGTAGAGCTAGAATTGGTTGTTGGGAAGCTTTCAGGTCTGATTGCTAAGGTACATGGCCTACAAACCAATTCTAAAGCAGCAGGAGAGGATGCTAACGGGAAGCCACAACGAAATGTCAAGAGGAACAGGAGCCAAAAGAAGCCAAGACAAATAAAAGGTGAGTCTAAAATTACTCCTGTGGGGATCATTCTCCAGCATAAATACTGGAAATATTTCCTCATGAAAATCCCAGAGTTTAAATTAGAGTTCAGAGGGAGTAACTAAGCCATCCACAGCATGAATGAATACCTCTTCAGAACCTTCTCTGTCCTGCATTCTGTGATTTCCCCTTGGCATCGGTCTCAGGCTCTGTAGTAAGGTGCATGCCCTGGAAGTTATGAGAGGTTCCACTTGCCAGGCTCAGCAGTAAAGCTTCATATGCAGTCCTTGATGACTCCTGTTTCTGATAATGCACTAATTTCCTTGTGCTATCTGTGGGTCTATTTCCCATTATCATTGGAACCTACAGGTCTTGGAGTATTTGCAACGAAGTTGGACAAAATTCTGGGCTCTGAGCCAAATTCCCAACCTGAATACACCAGTGGCTGGATAAGTAATAACAACGAGCTCTCTTTTGATATGATTTTATCATTCATTCTTCACAAAATACAGAGCTTGCTTCATTAAAGTGGGTCCGGTGCTTCTTCTTGTAAACCAGGCCCTTAGGCTTTGTCTGGTGTTGCATCCAGTGGTCAGCAGGCAATCTTTTGACTCAGCTTGAACAGAATCTGCCCACCTTAGCTTTCTTATTTCTATCTCATCAAACTCTTCAAATGTCTTCAGATTTAAGCAGCAGAGAGATGATGGAAATGGGAAACCTACTGACCATTGTGAGATATCAAAATTCTCTTCACAAGAAACACCAATCAATTGACTGACCTAAATGAAATATTTACAACTTATATAATGTAGACTGTTACTAGGAAAGCAGTCAAAACCTCCCTGCAATGTTTATTACTGTGAAAACATTGGCTGTGCATGATACACTGCTGACACTGTTAGCTTTAAGTCAAGAAGAAAGCTAAGCCAATCTCTGTCTCCCTTTTGTACACATATAACTATTGAATAGCATCCATTTAACTCTCTCAAAGTGGTTTTTTATATATTTCAGCAATTGCAAACTTTTTATTTGTTTGTTTGTTTTTCAAGGCAGGGTTTCTCTGTATGGCCCTGGCTGCCCTGAAACTTACCCTGTAGACCAGGCTGGCCTTGAACTCAGAAATCCGCCTGCCTCTGCCTCCCAGGTGCTGGGATTAAAGGCGTGCACCACCACTGCCAGGCTGCAAAACTTTTTAAAGAATAGTTTCAAAACAAGTATTAAATGTGTATTTGAATACCATCTCTGTTATTTTCTACTTGTACATCTCACTTCAAAAATTATTTTTTTAGATAAAACATAAACTATTTTAAAATCTGCCTAGAATATTCTGTACCCTGATATTCACTAGAGTGACTCCTCCAGATCTAAATGCTAGCTTCTAAGTGGGCTTTATCCTGATTATTTTACTCCCAAAAGCTTCTGTACTCTTTTTCTATTAATTTTTCTGCTTACCACTCAATCACATTACCTCTACTTATCTTTCTACCTACCGGATGTACATAGTTATATTAGTTCCTTTTATGTCTTTCTAGTATCCACACCAGAAACACAAGGTAAGTGCTATGGGTTTCATCTACCCAAGGACAACTCCCTAACATAAGATTAAATCTAAACAGACCAAGCTCTTTGTTTTAGTTAAGATTCTGTTGAAATAAACATTATTAATCTCTATAGAGTTTATGAAACAAAAGTTCTGTTTTCACCTTATTTTTGTCCTGATTATTTAGAAAAAGGATTAGAAAAGATATTAGAATTATTTATCAACTGGCTTTGTTTCTTAGGGAAGAAATGAGTACTTATAAGTAACAAGCTACTATAGACATGGGGTAAGTTAGGAAAGAAGGACCAATACTGTGAGCTCCATGTAGTGTCTTCTACTTGCTTGAAGATCTGTCCAATACTGTATAGTATACAGCACTATACCACATATTCAAATATTGCCTATATTGCTATTGGAGAATTTAATTTTATTGTGTATTCATACAGAATTATACTGTCTACATTAATGAAAAAGTTGAACATATTTCTCCAATGTTAGAATTTCTCTACTCCCTAATTGAGTTTACTTTTAAAATGCTCATATAATTTAAGCTCAATTAAAGTTATTTTTCAAGCTGGCTTTATTGGGAATGGCTATGTATAGTATTAGCCTGAACACCTGCATGTGGTAAGCACCCCACAACTTCCCAATAAATTAATCAGTAAAGGTAGAATGGTTCATGCTCAGAGTTCCTCTGAAAGCCGTTAGCAGATCTCAACAGCATTGAAAAGGGATTTATGTTACCAACAATTGATCCACTTGAGCAAAAGTTCTAGTGTGCATTCACATGTGACCAAACCCCGCTCTGCACCCCCCCTAACTTAACTTTATAAGAAACAACATCCAAAAAATACCATACATCTGGTATCTGCAGGCTTTGTAGTTAATTGGGATGATTTGAATCCCAATTTCCTGACTTGACTCTGAGCAAAATGTTGAACTTTTCTAAAACTCGGTTCCCTCTCTTGTGCGCTAGAAATTATCCTGCCCAACTCCAGGGTTTCTGTTATTTAATAAGGTCTAAATTAACAATGATTTTAATTTTTAAAAGGTAATCCTCATCAGGGTACTACAGGATGTCTATGAAGAAAGGATTTATCCTAACATGAAGTATGAAGAATGTGATAACTGCATAGAAGTGTTATTATTAGGTGATATCATTGTAATACTGGTTCAGTAATACATATAGAAAAATGTTATTACAGACATTATTTTAAAATCTCATCCCATCCTTTGTAGTTAAAACTAAAATTCATCTATTCTTGATAAAGCCAGCTTGAAAAAATAACATTAATTCAGCTTAAAATGTACTAACATTTTAAAAATAAGCTAGATTTAGGAAGTAAAGAAATTGGTGGAATATGTTTGCCTTTTTTTTTTAACTTTTCCAGTGAGTTGCAGCATTATTCAGGGTCCAAAGGTAGGGACCATCATATACTGAGGTCCCCTTTTCTATCCAGGGAGAAAGACAAAAAACAGAGGAGAGGTGGATGGAGCCAGGTCAGATCTTCCCAGGAAATATGCCTTCTGCTATGTGGTCATCCCAGGCTGAGACCCATGACATGGGGCAGAGAGCCTTGTACACACACTGGGACCACTCACACACAGAGACATCACTCCCCTTGGCCGTCATTGCCTTCTCACAGCAGTGGAAGTTCAGGTAGTTCTGTCAGCAGTTCTTAGTCTGGTTCAGGTTTGGGAAGCAGCTGTCAAAGGGAGCGGTTTTGTAGTTCTTGATTTTAGTCTTGATGTCTTCAGCCATCCTGACTCCTAAAGATTGTTCTGGAGCAGCGTTTCTTCAGTGTGACCCTTAGCAAAGATGCCAATGTCAGACGGGAAGCCTTGCCTTTTTATTAATATAGTCATTCTATTTCTATATGAATACACAATAAAATTGAAAATCTCTAATAATAATATAGGTGATGTATAAATATGTCCTATATAAGATATAATGAATCAAAGCTGGTCCTCAGACAAAAATACTCTTGAAACAATACCTCTAGGCTCTGATTCAAGAATCTGGGGCTCCTTTCCCCCTCCATGCCTGAGCAAACCACCCAAATGTATGGAAATATTTTTTCATGTATAGCTCTCATATGAAGGAGGGGGATATAAACTCAAGGATGGGAATGCTGACACCTTGCAATTCCAGGCCTTCATGATTCAGTTCCTACTTGGAACATCCTGAGAAACTGGGCTAGCTATCAATCACATTACAGAAAAGACTTGATACTCCCTTTACACAGAACTAAAAAGGAGCATCATCTAGTCACATAAAGGGCTAACACACACTAGAGCTTCTTTGCTAAAGATCCTGGAGATGGTGTATGAGAAACATAAAAGTAATCTATTTTACAGAAAAGATTGCACTCACACACCACAATAGCCATCCCTGCTTATTCCGCTCTCAATTATGTACATGTGTTAAAAAAAAAATCATGTTGTTTAAGGCTTACACTAACTTTGCTGGAAGGAGTCATCATAGTCAGTTTATACATGAAACAACAGAGGTACTGAATTATTTCTGTAAAATCAATAGGATGCACGCTCACCTGGGCCTTTCTCTGTGTCAGGTTTTCATTTGCATCCTGTGTTGTTATTCCTGCAGCTTTATAACAGCATGGCCAATTATAAAGCCCACTAATTAATTTTATATGTTACTTTAAGCAATTTTAAGTACTTTTATACGACTGTGGCTCAAGAGGACTATCTCTACAAATTGAAAACGTGTGAAGAAAATGGTGATTGAAAGAACTGTATTAATAACTTCCTGAACATGTTCATTATTTTCAGTATGATTCAGATAGAGTGAAGACTGCAGAACCTGCTTGTATAAGTGCAGATTAAGTAACACAGTTCACATATGGTTATAGAGATCAAAGCAGAATCCAGTGTATTCATAAAATTAAAAATGAAATTTTCTAATAATATATTTTTTGTTTTGTTTTTCTAAGATAGGTTTTCTTTGTGTAGTTTTGGCTATCCTGGAGCTTGCTCTATAGACTAGCCTCCAACTCACAGAGATCCACCTGCCTCTGCCTCCCAGTTGCTGGGAATAAAGGCATGTGCCACTCTGCCTGGCACTCATGCTATCATTTTTAAATTCCATTTGATTTTTCCCCTGCACCAGGAGCAACTTGAAATTATACAGAATTAACACTTAGTAGTTGTTAACTATAAAATCCTTGCAAATTCCAAGAATAAGATATTTTTTTCTTTAATCTTTTTTTTTTTTTACAGTCCAGTCTTTAGCCCTCTCCTGGTCTGCCCTCTGACTGTTCCACATCCCATACCTCCTCCCCCACCCTCCCACCCCATCTCTAAGGGGATGTCCTCACCCCTCTAATCCCCAACGCCCACCCCACCAAACCTCCCTACTCCCTAGAGCCTCAAGTCTCTTGAGGGTTAGGTGCATCTTCTCTCACTGAGTCAAGACCCTGTAGTCCTCTGCTGTATATGTATCAGGGGGCCTTATATCAGCTGGTGTATGCTGCCTGGTTGGTGGCTCAGTGTCTGAGCAACCTCAGGGGTCAAGATTCATTGAAACTGCTGGTTTTCCTATAGAGTAGCCCTCTTCCTCAACTTTTTCCTAATTCAACCATGGAGGTTACCAGCTTCTGTCTGTTGGTTGGGTTTAAATATTTGTATCTGTCCATTTGAGCTACTTGTTGGGCCTTTCAGAGGGCAGTCATGCTAGGCTCCTGTTTATAAATACACTATAGTATCAGCAATATTGTCAGGCCTTGGAGCCTTCCATTGAGCTGGATCCCAATTTGGGCCTGCCACTGGATCTCATTTCCCTCAATCTCTTCTCCATTTTTGTCTCTGCAATTCTTTTAGACAGGAACAATTCTGGGTCAGATTTTTGATTGTGGGATGGCAACCCCCACCCCTCCACTTGATACCATGTCTTTCTACTGGAGGTAGACTCTACAAGTTCTCTCACCTTACTGTAGGACATTTGAGAAGCACTTAAAAATATGTTCATCCAACTACAAATCAAAACGACCCTGAGACTCCACCTTATACCAATCAGAATGACTAAGATCAAAACATCAGGTGGCAACACATGCTGGAAAGGATGTGGAGAAAGAGGAACACTCCTCCATTGCTGGTGGGATTGCAAACTGGTACAACCACTCTGGAAATCATATTGGAGGTTCCTCAGAAAATTGGAAATAGCTCTACCTGAAGACCCAGCTATACTCTAGGGCATATACCCGAAAGATCCTTCCCACCTTGCCACAGGGGCACATGTTCCACTATGTTCATAGTAGCCTTGTTTGTGATAGCCAGCAGCTGGAACCAATCTAGATATCCCATGACAGAAGAATGGATACAGAAAATGTGGTTCGTTTACACAATGAAATACTACTTATCTTTTAAGAATGAGGACATCATGAATTTTTCAGGCAAATGGATGAAACTAGAAAATATCATCCTGAATGAGGTAACTCAGACCCAAAAGAACATGCATAGTATGTACTCACTAATAACTGGATATTAGTGAATAAAAAAAAAAAAAAAGGACAGAATTCCCAGGATACAATCCACAGAACTCAAAAAAGGTTAGTAAGTCAAAGGGCCCTGGTGAGGATGCCTAAATCCCATTTGGGAGGAAGAAGAAAGCAATCACAGGAGGGGGGCTGGGATGGGGAAGAGAAGGACCTGGGAGGGAAAGGGGACAGGGACAGGGACAGTGAGGAGGGAAATATGATCAGATTGGGGGGAACAGGACTGAAGGCTTGAGGGCTAGCAGAATGAATGGAAACAGGCAACCTTGGGAGGTAGGAGGTGGAGGAACCCTCTAGAATGTACCAGAGACTTAGGAGATGAGAGACTCTTGGGACTCCAGTTGAGAGAACTTAGAAGAATAATCTATTTTAAATAATCATTTTCCCTTTTCTAATTCTTTTAAAATCAACTTAATTATCATTTCATTTTCTGAAAAGTAGCCAGACATTGTCCCTCATTGTCAATATTTCTACGTAACTACCAATTTGCTGACAGGTTTCAGGTTTTATTTTTACCAGAAAAAAAAATTAGCAGGAGAATTTTTTCTTTCCACTGGATGTTTTTAACTGCTTAGCAACAGATACACTTGGTAAGCCCAACCAAAGGTTCACCAGTCTACCTTTAATCTCAACATGATCTGTAGAAGAGTCAATCACTAGACTGCAAACCTTAAAGTTCCTCAGGAGTCAACTATAGTATTCTTTGTCTGGTTTAGGTAATTATTTAACACTATAAAAATGAAGAAATAATTTTGCTTTATTCACTAATTATGCAAAAGTTAGCCAATATACTAATTAATATAAATAAGTGTTCTCCCTTAAATTATTTCCTCACCATTCATAACTTGAATAAACTTTAGTATAATATAAACTTAGGTATGACACCTATAATAATGCAAGTATTAGCTTAATGTAAACCATGATGCTGATGCTGTTTGATGAGGTGTTACAGGAGAAAAACAATCAGATATAGGAAAAAGTACAAACATGAATATCTCCTGATCACTGTATTCTCTCTCACTTCATCAATATATTATAAGGTCCTTGAGTATGTCTGTCGCATCTCCTTTGGCTTTGTAGCAAAACATACCAGGTATTCATCAAATTTTGATCAGATGAATCCTTATAGATGTCACCACGGTTGAACTTTGTAGTTCACGTAGTTTTTAAAACTAAGCTTCTATGAACTTGCCTCTCTGGGAGAAGCAGGTGGGGAAGGGTCAAGGCAGTTGAATCAGGATTTGAAAAGGCATAAAGGCACAAATCTTACTGTGGATATTGAAATAAAAATATACTTGTCTCAGGGGTCAGAGAGATGACTTGGAAGGAAAAGTATCCTGCTGTCAAGCCTTATGACCTGAGGCCAACCTTCAGGATGGCACATTGGAAGGAGAGAACTGACTCCCTCTGGTTGTTCTCTGACCAATACATGTGCACCATGGTACAAGCCAGTGGATACACATGCACATGTAAATTTAAAAAAACATATAAAAATATTGAATTATTCTATAAATAAGTATCTTTGTTATTCTAAAATTTCATTTAATATGCAGTTTTTCAAATTGTTCCACATGTTATCCTACTTGGAAAAAATATATTCTACTGTATGGTAGACCAAGAATCAAAATCAGATAGATTATTTTTTTCCTTTGAACTCAAAAAGGGATAAAAAAAATAACTGCCCCTGTACTTTCTAATATATATATATATATTTTAAATGCTGTCTATAACAGAGATTAATCCAAAATACAATGAAGCAAAACAAATATACACCACTAAAAGACTATACCAACACAATTTCAACACCTACTGCAGCATGTAATGCTAAGTTATATTTACAAGTTACAACATAAGTCATATCTCACTCTGTGTTATTCAAACAGGCTGACTTTTTAGGATATGAAGATAAATTCCCAAACACTAGTCATGACAATGTAGTGTACTAGCAGGTAACCAAATGGATCAGAATGTGGATTCCTTTCTTGGAGAAAAGTGCTATTGCATGAATACCAACCTATTTAAACTTCTAGCCTGAAGACTGATACAAAACATCCATTAACCATGTGAACACTCACAACGTTACCCATTTTACGGATGCTATGAATCTTGTCAACTGTCATTTAGAAGCCAAACTACAATAGCCTCTCTTTCTAAACGTACAGAATTACTTATGCCCAAACTATCCTAAAGACTTTACATAAGGTGTCTTAAACAATTGTCAATATTTTTCATTATCTGCTCCTTTTCACATACTAATTCTCTGAAAGGATTATATTTTACTAAGACCCATGCCTAAAATCTAGTTAGTGCTACAATGTATTTAACTATCATTACCCATTTTATAGAAGACAGAACTGAAAAGAGATTTTTAAAGTACTCTGCAATTTGCCAAGTAGTAATAGAAATAGAAGAATTGAGTTACTTCTTTAGTACATTGTCTCTAAAATTCAGATCACACATTTGGAAGGGGTACCTCAATTGTACCCTTCTGAATCATCATTAAAACTCTACATTATTGAAGTTGATTTATTGTTAAATGTATATGTGTATATGTGGGGTTGGAGGAAAGTGCAGAGGCCAGGAGAGGTCAAGAGGTCATCAGATCCCCCGGATCTGAGGCTATAGGCAGTTTTGAGCTGCTCAACATGGGTGTTAGGGACAAAACTCGGGTCCTCTGGGGAAGCCAAACACATTTCAAACCACTGAGTTCTCTCCCATGTTCTCTCTCCAGCCTACTTTCATTTTCTTAAAATATTAGTATTATTTATTACTACTTAACTAAAACTGTCTTTCTATAAATTCAATAATCTTTATGTAGAACTTGGAGTGCTTAAATAATCTTTATTTATAAGAAATGGCAGAGTAGACATGACATGACATCATTGAAGTATGACAGCTGATTCGATTTTACTGGACTAGCACAGGGAGATGGAAATAAGTGTTTCTTCACTGCCAGATGATATGATTCACGGTGTCTCCTCTATCAGCCTAAACGATTCTTTATCACCTATGCAGAAGATCAAGCATGGCATTTTAATCGTAACTTTATTTGACTCATCTAAAAAAAATCAATATAATGAAAATTAATTTTAGGGAGTTGGGAAGATTAAATAAGGCACCAGGCAATACCAAGAAGGGAGGTGACATGCTCATCTTTCTGTTTAAAAAAAATGACCCTGGACTTCTAAATGCAAAATGTATTACAGGGGTGCAACACTGTAGAATGCACACCAGGCTCTGCAGATAGGTGGTTCCAGTGAATGTCTATGCTGATCTGGAGTAAAACAGAATCAATGAAAGAGGAAGATAAGTGGATGCTCTGTGGATATTTACATGTAAAGTCAGCATTTCAGGGTAAGTTGGATATAGAGAACTAGGAGCAGAAATGAGAAGGGCAGGATTCTTCTTTTCTCACAGACATACCTGCATAAGTAGAGGCAGTGTTTACAACAACTTAATGACAGCAGGCAGATCTGTACAGGTGAGAGAAAAGAGTGGTCAAACTAAGAAGTCACTTTGAGAACTGGAGAGTTGGTGGGGGTTTTTTGTTTGTTTGTTTGTTTGGTTGGTTGGTTGGTTTTGGTTTTTTGTTTTGTTTTTTGTTTGGTTGGTTTTGGTTTTTTATGTGTATTTTGCTTCAGTTTCAATTAATAAAAATTATTTGTCTTACTGGGTTTTTTTGTTTGTTTCAGTTTTCATTTTGGGAGACTTTGTGGTTTGTGTGTTTTTCTTTGTAAGATTGTTTTTGAGAGGGAGGATTGATACGAAGTTGGGTGGGCAAGGGGTGGGGAGGATCTTGGAGGGTTTGAGGGATGGAAAGGACTATTATCAAAACATATTGCATGAAAAAAATAAATAATATAAAATGTCAGTTGGAGGGCAAAGAGAATCAGCTGAAGGAGAGAGTGCTAGTCTAGCCTGCAGGGGGCCTTGGTTAACTCCCGGAAGAATAGAGAAAAAAAAGAGGAAATAATAATATAAAGAAAATGAATTGAAAAGACTGGTAAAGTGTTCACTGATCACTGAGCATCGATCGAAGAGCTGAGCATGGAGCAGGCACCTGTAATCCCAGAACTAGGAAAGGGGATTCAGGACAGTTCTTGAGACTTGCTGAATATGCTATCTACGTAATCAGCAGTTCCCAGGTTCAGTGAGAGACCTGTCAAATAACAAAACAAAACAAAACAAAACAAAACCATGGTAGAAGCCGTAGAATAAGACACTTATGGCCTCTGGCCTACACATGCATACACATGTAAACTGACACACACATGTAAACTGACACACACACACACACACACACACACACACACACACACACACACACTTAAATTAGGAATCTGACTTCATTTCACAGATCTCAACCAGATACCTTGAGGGTTATTAGGATAACCTTAGTTTTCACTGAAATGCAATGTATGGACATAAATGAGATTTCCTAGAAATATTTTTTTAAGTACAGATGAGAAAGAAACAATTAGATGAAACTTTGGGAAGTTAAAGTGTTGTTGGTTTTAATTTTTTAATATTTATTCAGAACATACCCTGTACACATTATGCTAAGATCTTGACATACATTATCTGACTTAATCTTTACAACACTTCAGTTTTCTGTTTTAGTAGAGCATAAGACTTTAAGTGGGCTAAGCAATCTGCAAAGGTCACATAACTAATAACTTGAAAAGTAGGGCTTTGCTCTGACAAATGACCCAGTCTAATGCAGAAAAAGTGGCCCCAAATGACTGAGCATGTGAATGTGCAAGAGGAGTTATTGGCACACGAAATACTCATAAATGGCAACTATGATGAATGTGATATATATATATATATATATATATATATATATATATATATATATATATGGAGCAAATAAAATAGATTGTCCACACTGTTGTAAGAAATCTATTTTGTACTACATAAATATATTTATACATTATAAATATATAAATGTTTTATTCAATTATGCTATTATAGCCACAAGATTGACTCAAAATAAATTAAAATGCATAGTTTTCAAATAAACTCATTTATTAAAGTTATTATACAGAATAAAGATGGAAAATAACCAACTAAAAACACTCCTAAAGTTAACAATTGTAGTTATTTTTATATTTATGGCTGTCCTTTCTCTTTTTCATATATACTTTACCTTTTTCTTGTTAAATCCTAACATTACATCATAATGTTACAGTCTTAATACCAACATAGCTTCTATATGTACATTGAGAGAGTTCTCTAGTTTATTTAATAATGCTATCATATGGAATAATTCTTAGCTACAACTACAGAGCATATATTAAATTCTCCTACAAATAAATTTACTAAGATTTCTGATTTGAATTATTACATCAAATATTTTTAATATATGGTAATATTGATGTGCAAGATGTTATATTTTGCTTATCTTTGCCCTCGCAGTTCTTAATATGAAGCGGCAGGAAGAAAAATGGTACTTTAAATTTTTATTTATTTATATGACTAATATACTAGAGGAAGACACTTGACTAAGCCATTGTCATCATACAGTTTTAACTCATCGGTATGTTAAACAAAGTTCTCCAGGAACCAACTATTACTGACAACATACCAATAATAAAATACTTGAAAGTAAAATAAACGACATGCATGTTAAATTTTATCAGTGTGTGTTTCTCTACCTTCCAGGTCACACACACCTAATATAACACAGAAGTGTATATACTTCTTCTTCCCAACTGAAACAAAAAATAAACAAAAATAAGGACCATAAGGATTGAATTTTTAAGCAAAACCTTTTCAGATAACATTTAAATTTAATTTTAGAAACTGCATTTTAATTTTAAAAAGTCCAATTCTGACTTGATATGAAGAGGCTGTGACTACTCAATTCTAGTAAATACTATGCTCCAGCCTTTTCCTCCACCCTTTATTACACCCCAGCCAGGAGTCCCTTGCTTTATGAACCAGTTGCAGTCAATGATACACAGTGTTTTAATCTCAAATTCAAAGTTCAGTAAAGAAGTAGTATATATACAAATAACTTTAGTGAATACTGGCTACTCACAGACTGAGTGTTAATACTGGAAACTACCCTAAGCTCTCATAGCTTTTTCTACAAGAATGAAGCATCTTTGAAGAAACTATTAAGCTCCACGCCCCCAACCTTTGTCTAATGGTCTATTGAAATGAACCCCAAGAATTAGAACTTCCTCCCCAGAACTCTCACACTGTGATAAGGAAAAGGCTGGGAGGCTGGTTCCAGCTGGAGGATGACAAGCTTCCAGTTCTGACAATCTGTCACAGGGTCTTGCAGGAGAAACTTGGGTGGAGCCATTGATGATGGGCAGAGCCACACCTGGACAGGGAGTATTCACCTACGTTTACCTTTTGCCCTCTATTGAAAGCTAACTGCTGTCAAGACCTGGAAAATAGACTGGGTCGGTCACTGGACCTCTTAGTTCCATCTCTAGTGTGGTTGCGCTGAAAGAGGCTCCATTTTTTGTTTGTCACTATACTTTTGATAATGGTTGTCACTAACTCGTGAGTGCAGCCAGGATTCAGGCCGTGGCCCTAGCAACTATGGTAACACTATTTTAAAGTTCTCCAATGTTCTCTGTGATTTTCTTATGGACTTTTATACTCATGCTGATAGTTTGCTGAAACACTGTTGCTTAAGTGGGCAAGTCTTTCTTGCCTACAAATCTATTAAATATATCTTCTGCTATGTTTCAGGTACAAAAGGTATCAGCTGTCCCTCAAAGTAATTTTGGGCGATCTTCTTACAGGTTAGCTTAACAGCTTATTTACTTCATGTTTACTCCACTAGACTGCAACAGTAACTGCCTAGATGTTAGGTAATTTAACTTTCCTATGATATTAAGAGGATCAAGTTATTTCCCTAGTGTATACACTTGTGATATAATGTGCTCTTGAAGTATGCTACATGTGAACTGATATCTATGGTGCAATTTCCCAATTATAATTGGCTCTACAGCTTCCTATGTATTATATTTATTTTTCTGATTAGTCTGTGAACTCCCTGGTGTCAGGGTTCTTGTCATAACTTTTTTCTGTAGCCTCTAGGGTGCTGGGAGAGAATACTAATTAATTAACTGTCGATGAGTGATTACAATTCCAATATAAGCAGCACTGGATCCCAGTTCACGAACAAATTTAAAATTGCTATTCAAACCCTTGTCTATGAGCCAAGAATCTGACAGTGAAGTAATTTGTATAACCCATCTGAAATAAAAGTTCTTAGCATTTTCCAAGGCACAAAAATCACCTGTATTCAAGAATCTTATTTTTTCAGAATCTCTTCTAAAAAAATAATAATCTAAACTCAGAGGCTATAACTTTCATGAATGTTTATAAGTTTCATTCTCCTTTTCCAAGTAAATGAAGCTTAACCAGACAAGATTCTTTTTGTTCTGTGGCAGTATCCAAATTAATAACTCCAGGCCTTTCTCAGCTTATTAATTCATTCTGCACTGGGTGAGGGTTGAAGATTTGCAAGCATAGAGAATTTTCTGTCAGATTGACCAAAAGGTAATGGAGCCAGCCTGGTCCACCAGTAACCTTTATTCTTTGGAACTGGTGGGCTGCAGGAAGCTACCGACCCACAGAGCCTTGAAAGGACTTCATGACTCAGGGAAGACTGAGTTAGTACTAGATGCAAACACAGAGATGAGTTCTGGAAATGGAGGTACACTGTTGAGATCTCCTTACCTGACCTCTTTGTGTTCACAGTAATCCACATGTTTTACTGGCCTTCATCAGGAATAAAGGCAATGGTTTGGTTTGTCTGCCAACCCCTTTGCTTTGTTTCTCAAATTATTCAAAACTTGGGCAGAGAAGAGGAGTGATTTTTTTTATTAGATCCCCTCAGAGACACTCAGATAGGATTAAGCAAAGTGAACACAGCTTTGCTGAAACCATCCTGAAATTCTAGGTACTACTTCCCTTCTCTTTGCAAAATTATGGTAATATCATATTTCTGGTTACTTTTGAAAGAAGGGGTTGGAAGAAGTTTGATAAAGGAAAGTAAGATAAAGGAAAGTAAGATAAAGAAGTATGATAAAGGAAAATAGATGTTTTAAAGGTTTTTGTTCTTTATTCTATATTTCAGATTAATGTCTGTGCAAGTGAAAGTACAAAATTATTTGTCCACTTCTAAGGCATGAGCATAGGTGCTGAGGACAGCCTCAGTTTGTCAAAGGCAAAGAGAGAGAATGGCGACTCTTCAAAAAAAAAATCTCCAGAAGACTAGGCATTTTGGATAAATAGGACCACTTCTCTAAAGATAACTGTTATTCTCAATGGGATTTTAAACATTATTATCTCCATTTGGCAGGGAAAGGACCCAATATGTCACAAGAAAATATGTCCCCAAATGAAGCAATGACATGTGGGAGACTTGGTCCAAACCTAATCCAGTAATTTTGCTTCTTTTCAAGCTTTAGTGAGAAAAGCAAAATATCTACCCTGAAACTCTGGGATGTCTCACCAACCCTAAAGTACTTTGTGCTTCCTGGAGATTGAGAGCTTCAATTCTAAATAGGCTAAAGCCAATTTGGAAAAAAAAATGTCATTATGTAACACAGTATCCTGTACAATAAATGTATGAAATGAAATGGTTTTATAAAGTGTTTCCTAATTCTTTCTGTATAGGCTGGTTTTGGGTGTCAACTTGACACAAGCTAGAGTCATTAGAGAGAAAGAATCCTCAAATTAAGGAAATGCCTCCAGGAGAGGCAGGTGCAGGACTCTCATTAATTGATCTTAATTAATGATCAATGGGCGAGGGCCCAGCCTATTGTGGATGGTACCATCCCAGGCCTGGTGGTCCTGGATTCTATAAGAAAGCAAGATGAGCAACCCTTGAGGAGCAAGCCAATAGGCAGCACCTGTCCATGGCCTCAGCATCAGCCCATGCTTCCAGGATCCTGCCCTATTTGAATTCCTATCACAACTTCCTTCTGTAATGAATCTCAGTGAGGAAGTGTAAGACAAATAAACCCTCTCCTCCCAACTTAGTTTGCAGTAACGGTGTTTTGTTGCTGCAGTAGAAACTCTAACTAAGACATCTATATAAAATAGAAATTAGTTCCAATTAGAGAGCTGAGCACCTCCCATGGGAAAGGATTTTGGGTGAGATTCCTGTAGTAGCAGAGTCCTGACAACTATCACATAGTTCTTCTTACTGACTCCCAACAACTTTAGGATATTTCAATACAGAAAGCAACATACCAGAAAAACTGAATAGGAAAGGAAACTTGAGGGCAGGCCAGAAACCTTTCAGAAGAGGCGAAGAAGTATATTCCTGAGACAAGTAAAGACACAATAATTTATTAAAGTATGCCATGTCCTGATTGTTGAATCCTGTACTTTTATTTTTTTATTTCTCTCTCTCTCTCTCTCTCTCTCTCTCTCTCTCTCTCTCTCTCTCTCTCTCTCTCTGTGTGTGTGTGTGTGTGTGTGTGTGTGTATACTGTGTGATGTGTGTGGGTGTCTGCAGAGATCAGAAAAGGATTTTGGATCCCTCCCCTAGAGCTGAAGTTAGTGGAAGCATGAGGCTGCCAGGAACTGAACCTGGGTTCTCTAGAATAGCAGGAAGAGCTCTTAACTGCCAAGCCATCTTTCCAGCCTGCTTTCATAGTTTAACCATTCTATTCTACCAATCAGAAGGAATCAGCCTAGTGTGCTCTGCAGGAAGGATCCTGGAATACTCAGTCATCATCTCCCAAATGGATATATTTCAGAGTTATGCCTTCACCAATTAACTGCTTAAAGAAAGCCATGATTTTCATTCATTATTTAATACAAGGAGTTGAAAACTGGCCATTATTCTACAGTTTATGCATGTTATTCTTTTGCTCAGCTTAATGTGAAATTATTTGGTCTACCATAGCCCTGCTGCATTTTAAAGGTCTTATACATCCTTAACTCTTCCCTTTGATTGAATGTGGATGTGATGTTGCCCACTGTCTCCTGTCAGAGAACCACTGCACATCTTGGCATGAAAAAAATGCTCCATAGCCGGGCGTGGTGGTGCACCCCTTTAATCCCAGCACTCAGGAGGCAGAGGCAGGCGGATTTCTGAGTTCAAGGCCAGCCTGGTCTACAGAGTGAGTTCCAGGACAACCAGGGTGATACAGAGAAACTCTGTCTCGAAAAATCAAAAAAAAAAAAAAAAAAAACTCCAAGATATTCTACAATAAGGAGTGTGCTCTACTATTCATTTACCTCTGGACATTTTCTAAGAAGCTCTATTTTAATACATCCTTAGGCACTTTTCCTTAAAACATGAAAAACAAGTCACTAATATGCAGAGATATTTTATTAATGACAGAATTATCAGTGATTTTATGTTCTTTTTTTTCAATTTTTTTCCAACTTTTATTAGATAATTTCTTCATTTACATTTCAAGTGTTATCCAGAAAGTTCCCTATACCCTCCCCCCTCCCAACCCTGCTTCCCTACCCACCCCCTCCCACATAATGTCCCTGGCATTCCCCTGTACTGGGGCATATAAAGTCTGCATGACCAAGGGGCCTCTCTTCCCAATGATGGCCAACTAGGCCATCCTCTTCTATATATGCAGCTAGAGACATGAGCTCAGGGGGTACTAGTTCATGTTATTCTTCCACCTATAGGGTTGAAGACCCCTTCAGCTCCTTGGGTCCATTCTCTAGCTCCTTCCTTGGGAACCCTGTGTTCCATCTAATAGCTGACTGTGAGCTTCCACCTCCATGTTTGCCAGGCATTGGTATAGTCTCCCATGAGACAGCTATATCTGGGCCCTTTCAGCACTATCTTGCTGGCATATGCTATAGTGTCTATGTTTGGTGGCTGATTGTGGGATGGATCCCTGGCAGCCGCTGTCATTGGGTCCATCTTTTGGATTCAGCTTCATACATGATCTCTGTAACTCTTTCAATGTGTGCTTTGTTCTTAATTCTAGGAAGGGGTGACGTGTCCACATTTTGATCTTCCTTCTTCTTGAGTTTCATGTGTTTAGTAAATTGTATCCTGGGTAGTCTAGGTTTCTGGGCTAATATCCACATATCAGTGAGTACATGTTATGTGAGTTCTTTTGTGATTGGGTTACTTCACTCAGGATGATGGCCTCCAGATCCATCCATTTGCCTAGGAATTTCATATATTTATTGTTTTTAATAGCTGAGTAGTACTCCATTGTGTAAATATACCAATTTTTTTGTATCCATTCCTCTGTTGAGGGACATCTGGGTTCTTTCCAGTTTCTGGCTATTATGAATAAGGCTGCTATGAACATAGTGGAACATGTGTCCTTATTACCAGATGGAATATCTTCTGGATATATGCCCAGTAGGGGTATTGTAGGATCTTCCGGTAGTACTATGTCCAATTTTCTGAGGAACCACCACACTGATTTCCAGAGTGGTTGACCCAGCTTGCTTCTTAATCATCAGGGAAATGCAGATCAAAACAACCCTGAGATTCCACCTCACACCAGTAAGAATGGCTAAGATCAAAAATTCAGGTGACAACAGATGCTGGCGTGGATGTGGAGAAAGGGGAACACTCCTCCATTGTTGGTGGGATTTTATGTTCTTATTCTATATAATTTCCACTAAAATCTGAAATTTCCATTTAGACATATTTCAACAGCCAAAAATGTATTCATTTAAAGATGCATCTACTCCTATCAAGACTGTGTCTGCTACATGTTGCTGTCCCGAGTTCTCAGTCTAAACTGCTTAGTGGCTATATTGATTTCCTCAGTACCTTGCACATCCTCATCAGTTGAACTGACATGTAATTCTCTAATATTTTATGGCAAGCTTCTTGAAATCCAAATACAATAAAAATCCAACCACAAAATAGCAGAGGGAAGGGTTTATAGCTCAGTGTTAGAGCACTAGCCTTGCATATCCCAGGTTTTGGGTTCAACCACTAGGAAGAAATTAGACCAGAACATTTCAATTTTAAGAGTGTTAACATTCAATTGCAAGGGTCCATAGGTAAAGCCACTGTAATAAAAGATAATGAACTTGACCTTTCCAGGTTAAAATGGTATGATTGGGAATTCACAGCATTTGGAATAAAATGTTCTAGCCTCAGTGCTATGTGGCTGAGTTATTTCTCTCTTAGTGGTATCATAGAGGAACAACCTCTGGAATTATCTGTTTCCATTCATGAAAAATAGTATGAAAGTCATCTATGACTTACACTTATGTAAGAATTATGCAGGACAAGTTTCTGTGAACAATAGTTCATAAATGGAGGTGCAAATCCTTACATGGAACTGGATTTAAATTTTAAATTTATTTTGAATATCTATTTTAAATTATTTTTAATTAATTTTAAAAGGTTTTCATAATTTAATAGCAGGCAAAAATTAAATGAAAACAAGGAATGCCTTAGTCAATACTCCTAGGCTTTAAATAAAGTTTTGCAAAACATTACCAGTAAACTTCAGACTTCTTAAGTGAAAAGCATATTAGTCATTAGCAGGTAAAAATGAATTTTCTACTGAGAGAACTGCCTATTATCCTCAGNAATAAACACCCCCCTTTTTTTCAAAGCAAAAGATAACTAATACACATGTTTCTTTATATTAACTACCCATCACCTTTTAAACAACTGAATATCATTAACATTATCAAGCTTAGTCTTATCTATTAATAAGAGCTATATAAATGAGTGGGCACTAATACACCATGGCTAAAGGCAGCTTAAGACAAAACGAGTTTATATCAGCTTACAACTCTCAGACCACATTCTCAAGCAGAAGCTGAAGTAGAAGCAATAGAGGTACCTTGTTATTAGCTTGCCTATCTTGGCTTGCTCAGCCTACTTTCATATAGAACCCAGAACCACTACTCAGTGGTAGCCCAGCACATAATGGGCTAGGTACATCTTACTTCCACTCTTAATTAAGAGTATGCCCTCACAGGCCAGTCTTTGGCCAGGATTTCTCTACTGAGGTTCTTTCTTCTCACATGTTTATGTTTGTGTCAAGTTGACAAAAAAACAACAGGCAGAAATGGAATTATATGGAATCATTAAAAGTGATAAAAGTAATACTCCAATGACATGAACATTTATATTTTTTAAATAAGAAAAAAATCACAATACAATAACTAACAATTAAAGTTGAAACCACATGTGGACAAAAATCTAGGAAGAACATGGATGAGTGGAGAATTTGTTATTGTCCTTATATATAAATTTATCAAACCTAAATCTTCTTCATTTACCAAGCAAAATTAGCTAAAAAAATTAAGACACAATGACTATGATTGGAATGCAGTGACCCTATATTATAATAACATTTATATACATAGTAACTTTGTTCTTTAAGCATTCTCTAGACATCTTTATTAGGTTAGAGTGAAGTTCCTAAGGGACAGAACCATGTGATTAAGTACCTTCCAATCCTCTGCACATATGGACCGAGAACATTTAGCAAAGCAAATTGAGAGATTCAGAACTTGAAGCATCCACCCCAGGGTGTTAACTTATGACAGATCAACTTTTACTAATAAATAACATCCCAAGAAAACAGCCTTTAACTCCCTTTAAAGGAGGTATTAAATGTTTAGGAGTATTTCCTAATGTGTATCTTCCTAGAAAGACATATTTGTTGTCTTAGGTACACTGTTTCTCCAACCTAATACAATGGACTCAATATGGAAGACTGGTACTACAGATATTCGCTAGATCCAATTTTCGCAACCTGAATATTTTGTTATTGTTATAGTTCTTTGTTGGAAGAGCTGTGGACTGTAGAAAGTTGAACAGCATGTCCCTGTTTTCTAACTCATTAGGTTCCAACAATTCTTTTTAACAAGTTCTTAATAAATAGGCCATACACGTTGAAATTGCCACCCGGATTATTTACTGTGATACACAACAGGGGGCAGAAATGGAGTCAGTATTTTCCTATGACAAAAACTTAGATGGTATAAAAAGGGAAATTAGTACTCTTAGCAGCAAGTATCAACCCCAGAAGTTGAGGCATTAACCAAATTCCCAGAGATCAAGTAGTTCAAGTGATGAAGGATGTGTAAAATGTGAAGAGACATAAGGTTTATAGCCAAGAACAAAGGAGAGGGTGTGGGAACTGCAGCCTGCACAGAGACGTTACATTGAGACAAATACTGAGTGATCTCTTCTGCCTCACCAGATTTCTCATGACCTTCCCATTTATCCACTGTGGAGCTCATCACTGACTCCATACAGTTGGAATTACTGAGAGTCTCTCCTCACTTTAAAAAGATGTTCAGGCTTTCCAGCCCCCAGTGTCTGCAGTGCTTGTATTCCAACAGACACAGATGAGATTTCAGCAAATCCAACCTTCCCAGTAAAGAGAGTTGACTCACTGTTCTCACTCACTGGGGAAACAATTCCAATAAGTCACTGTCCTAAATCACTGCCTCTGTTCTTCTTATTACCTGAGATGAACTACACAGAAGAAAATATAAACAAAAAGTGAAATTTTTCCAACCATGTCTAATGTGTAATATATATGCTTTTCCTGTTTCTTGATAAGGCATGTTTTTTTCTGGGCAATAGGCCTGTTTCTGCAACATTTACATTATTGTGAGGCTTGCTATATTTTTCTTTTCCTGTAGAGATGGGCCTGAGTACCCAGTAAAAGCCTGAAGCCACTGGCAGCATCAATAAGGCCACAATGATTAAGCTAGACAGCGAGGCACCAGTGCAGCATGAAGAACAACAGATTTGAAAGTCAAGTCTGAAGTACTGTCATGCTCCTTAAACAGGCAAAACACATGTAGTTCCTATTATTCTCACATTTTGTAGGTAAATGGAGAAGACTGCTCCCAAGCTGCTGGTGAGTCTCCGAACAGTAACAGGAAGTTGGGCAACAATGAGGGTTACACCTTTGTTTCCAGTATAGCCTGGCATGTAAATTAGATCTGCAGATTTAATTCTATTGAAGAAAATTCTTATTTGTGGAAAAATCCACTTTTAATTGTAAGTAAAGTAGACCACTGGCATTCCTAAGGAATAGATTTAGTAAGTTACTTGTGAGTGTGTTTGTGTGTGTGTATGTGTGTGTGTGTGTGTGTGTGTGTGTGTGTAATCATTGTCCCTTAAATGAATGATACCAAAGTAAGAATGTAACTTCATTAAACATTTATTAATTTCTAAATGATGTCAAGATTTAACTACATAGTGCAATATAAGAAAGAACAAGCCAAAACACCCATGGAAGGAGTTACAGAGACAAAGTTTGGAGCTAAGATGAAAGGATGGACCATCTAGAGACTGCCTCACCCAGGGGTCCATCCCATAATTAGCCACCAAACTCAGACACTATTGCATAAGCCAGCAAGATTTTGCTGAAAGGACCCTAATGTAGCTGTCACTTGTGAGGTTGTGCCAGTGCCTGGCAAATACAGAAGTGGATGCTCACAGTCATCTATAGGATGGAACAAAGGGCCCCCAATGGAGGAGCTAGAGAAAGTACCCAAGGAGCTGAAGGGGTCTGCAACCCTATAGGTAGAACAACAATATGAACTCATCAGTACTCCCAGAGCTCGTGTCTCTAGCTGCATATGTAGCAGAAGATGACCTAGTCGGCCATCATTGGGAAGAGAGGCCTCTTGGCATTCCAAACTTTATATGCCCCAGTACAGGGAGGGGAACACCAGGGCCAAGAAGTGGGAGTGAGTGGGTAGGGGAGTAGGGCAGGGGGAGGGTATAGGGGACTTTTGGGATAGCATTTTAAATGTAAATGAATAAAATATCTAATAAAAATTATAAAAAATATATAAAAGAAAGGAACAAGGAAGAAAGAAAGGAACAAGAAAGAAAGAAAGAAAGAAAGAAAGAAAGAAAGAAAGAAAGAAAGAAAGAAAGAAAGAAAGAGAGAGAAAGAAAGAACAAGCCAAGAGAGTTTCTACTGTTGTTCTACAAAGTAGGGGAGGTTCTATAAAACTTTCTTTAAGCATGATGAGTATAGAGTGAGTATGCAATCACTGAATGATTTTTTATATTTTGAACTTCTAGAAGGTATAGCAGGGAAAGGAGCACTGGCTTCATATCTTAATTCCCAAATGTACTAGTGCTACAACATTGTCCAGGCATTAAATACTTTCAGTTTTCTGACCTTTAAAATAAGCCTAACCACAGCTTCCTCAGAAGGGAAAGTACATGCTATGTTGTGTGTGGAAATGCCTACAATGTTTGTGGCACGAAATACATACTTATTAAAACTTTTTTTTTTTTTTTTTTTTTTTTTTTGGTTTTTAGAGACAAGGTTTCTCTGTATAGCCCTGGCTGTCCTGGAACTCACTTTGTAGACCAGGCTGGCCTCGAACTCTGAAATCCACCTGCCTCTGCTTCCCAAGTGCTGGGATTAAAGGCGTGTGCCACCACACCAGGCTTATTAAAACTTTTGTAATCCCTCAAACCAGTTGGTAACTTACACTGGATCTGGCTTGAGAATTCAATATCACTGTGTAATGTACTCAGAACCCTTAGTAATTAATGATTTTTTTAAAAAGTTAGAAAGGGATGCTGTTTAGCATAAGTAAGACATTTTTTAATGACAATATTTTTTTCTTTTGGATTAAGAAGGAAAGATGAAGTGTGCTTGCTCTGGAACTGACAACCATCATTCAGAGACAGGTGCAGATTATTACTAATGTTATAGGTGTCATTACAGAGGACAAGGAGGAGGATACAGGCGCCAATGTGACAAAATTAAGATGAGTGCAAGGAACATTTGGCAAAATGAACAAGCATCAACCTTGGCAGCTAATAGTCAAATTCTAGAGAAGAAAATATCATTGGTAATTTAATGGGGGGGAGGAGAGAATTCCTATTACCCTCAAGGTACTCACCATATTTCAATCTGGTATGTGACTGAAGGGTCCTCACAGTAAAAATCCATGGTCACCAATATCTGGAGGTCATAGAACATTGATGGTGAAAAGGTGGAGTATAGCAAAAGTCATTCATCCACTGGAGATCTGCCCTTAAAAAGGAAAATCGACCTGCCTCTGCCTTATTCTTCATTTGTTTTCCTTCTCACTGCTCTCTATGACGGGCAGTCTTTCCAGAGACCAATGCACCTTGAGCCAGAATCTTCAAAGTCATCAGTCCAAATTATATTTTTCTCTTTTTAAAAAATTATTAAGATTATAATTACAATATTTCTTTCTCTCATTTCTTCCTTTCAAACCCTTTCATATAATCCTCTATACTCTCCATCAAATTCATTGCATATATTTTATTAACTGTTACTGAATGCATATATGCAATATTTATATTATACCTGCTCATTCCATATAATGGTATTAATCTTCATTTTCAGGGCTGACTATTTGGTATCAGATAACCAAATGGTGTGTTCTTTCCTGAGGAAGACCACTTCCATAACACAAAGCTAACATAATAATTGTCTTTGAAAGTAAGGTAATTGTTTGCATAAAACTTAAGTCATAGCATGTTTAATATTAACTGACAAATTGCAAAGAGAATGTAATTTTCACAAACTACTTGTTACTTTACTTTTTGCTGTGACAATATCTGAGAAAGACAATTTAGGAGACGCTTATTACAGCTCCATGCATGAGAATACCATCCATAATAGCCTAGAAGTTAGCAGTAGGAGCCTAAGGAGGTTAGAAACATTGTATCTGCAAGCATTGTATCTGAATGCAGTGCTCAGCTCACCTGCTCTTTTTATTGAGTCTGAGATCCCAGCCCATGGGATGACGATGCCCACATTCAGGGTAGCCTCTCCCACCTCAGCTAAATCTGTCTCAGAGACATGCCCATCGATAGTTTTGCATGCTGATTCCAAATTCTACTATATAGCTACAAAGCAACAATAGGATTTGTGAATATAATTTCCTATATAAAAACTACAGCCATTATTATTTTTTACTAGTCTATGAAATGCTACTCAAAATTTAAGATCTTTGAGCATTTTCCCTGCTTTTAGAGTAGCTATTTTTAAAAAAAAGCTTATGATGAGGAGTAGAATTTGTAAATTTTTTAGGAATTATTTTATACTTTAAGGATGTCTAAGAATCATACAGTTTGGTAGGTCAGTACACATGCTCTTGTCTGTTGTCTATGACATCAGAGGTAAATGGAAATACATCTTTTTTATGGTATGTTGTGCATTATATGCTGTCTCATTTTTAACACCCAGGACCAGTCATTCCTATATAATTAAATTCTTTCTTGAATCAACTATTTTCAATATTCTGAAGATTTGTCCCTACTGATTACACTGCATTGTGCTTTCAATGATCCAAACTGACACTAGTTCTTATTTGTGTCCTGTTATGAATGAAGGACTGAAGTTAGGGTCTGAAATGTAGTCCTAATTCAGTGACCACTGAGCTCTGTGACTTAGGGAAGCCATTTCATTGCAGATGTCCTTGCCTTCTTTCTCCCTCCGCACTGACAAGATTAGCTGGGACTGTCATTGAGTTGTCCTTCACCTGCCATTCCAGGCTTTCCAGAAGGCTTGATGAGCTGCCATCTGCTTTAGCAGGGAACATCACCAAAGAAAGAGATCCAGATTGTCATTTGGGACTTTGCTAACTTGGGAACACAACATCATTTCTAAGTCTAATCCATAAAAGAGGTTTCATTTTCCCATCCCAGTTTATATCATAGGGATGCTAGGAGGGAGACCTACAGTTAGTAAACTCTATTGTGACCAGTTGCCTATGTCATAGGGGGTACAGGTAAGAGAAGAGATAGCCATCAAAAATATATATTACCTAAAGAGTAAAACTGAGAAAAGTGTTACTTGTGTTTACATATTTAAGAATTCATCTCTCTTTCTCTCTCTCTCTCTCTCTCTCTCTCTCTCTCTCTCTCTCTGTGTGTGTGTGTGTGTGTGTGTGTGTGTATAAAACAACAACAAAAATGTCATGAATTTGAAAAAGAACAAGGGGCTGCATAGGAGGAACTGGAGGAAATAGAAAGGGGAAATGTAATTATTTCAAAAACAAGAAGATATTGTAACATTTTTAAAATTAAGAGAAAATACAAACTATTCATCAATTAGTTGATTTTTCAAAAAACAATTCATTTATCTTCGTAATGACTACTGAATATGGGAGTTTAACATATATTAAAGGAAAGCAAGTTCAATTTGGCAACAGAGTAATCAGAAGAGCAACCAACAGTGGCTGAGATTCAGACTACTTTTTCCATTGATCCCATTGCTCAGGAACACCATGTCCCCAAGCTAGTATTTGGAATACACATCTCCAAGTTGGCATAACTATATCTAGAAAATATATAAAATATTACTTTCTTTTTTCAAATACTGATTATTTTTAAATGAAAGAGGGTACTCTGACTGTAGTGGGTTAGTTTATAACACTCTAAAGCACTTACTGGAATCAGCATTGTTATGCTAGAAACTGCTAACATGACAGGATTTTAGAATTACTACAGAAACAAATGTCTGGGAAGGTCCATAAGAGAATCCCTAGAATGCATTAGCTGAGATAGTAAGATCTACTCTAAGAGTAGAAGGCACCATTTCATGGGCTAGGGTGGAGTCAAGGACTGGAAAAAATGAGCCAACCAGCTGAGTATCAGAACGCATTGCTCTGCTTCCCAATTGCTGGTGTAATGTGCCCAGCTGTCTCTAGTTCTGCAGCCATGACACGCTTGCCATGATTGATCAAACTCTCCACCTTTAACCAAAACAAATAAATCCATTCTTCCTTCCTTCCTTCCTTCCTTCCTTCCTTCCTTCCTTCCTTCCTCCCTCCCTCCCTCCCTCCCTCCCTCCTTTAAGGTGGTTTTGTGGGATACTTTTAATCACAGCAAAGAGAAAAGCTGCTAATACAAACTTATGAGAGAAAATATTAAAAACTCAGAGCCACCAAGGCAACCATGACCTGAGGGACTAAGCTCACTGAGAGAAGAAACACCCTGAGGAGAGTTTTTCCCCTCAAAGCATTTTCCTACCAGTCTCTAGGGCTGAGAGAGTGGCTGAGAAGCTGAACAGAAAGCTGAGTAGAACATCTGCTGAGCAGAGATTTTGGCAGTCTCAAGAGGCTGAGGGAATAGAAGTTGATGTTCTGGTTTTCAAAGAAAGCTGGGGCTTGGAAACTGCAGGTGACCAAGTGCAGGGAGGGAGTGTGATGCTTCTTCTACCCTCTCAATGCCAGTATTCACTGAGCAAGAAAACATGGCAGAAGACTGAGAAGAGTAAAGTAAGCAAATGTCTTTACACTCACACAATAGTAGAAGATAAACTTTGAATCCAGGGTCAGTGAACTGGCCCAGTGGTAGAAATGCTTGCTGCCAAACCCAGAGACCTGAAATTGATTCCTGGAACATACATGGGTAAGGAGAGAATTAGCTACGATCTCCTCTGACCTCCACACATTTGCCTCCCTGACTCTACAGAGATAATAAATCAATATGTAAAGGGGTGAAGGGCTCAAAATAAGGAAACATCCTGTGGCATCTCGGTGTCAGGACTACAGGTAGAATTAAGCTTGAGTCAGGGATAAGATAAAGTAGACTATATCATCCTTGCAATAACTGAAATATGGTGCTGGCTTTAGACCACCCTATAGTTTGCATATTGTTATATAGCTTGAATATATCTGCATTTAACTAACAAAAGTAAAACTCCACTAAAGGAAGATGCCATTTAGTTTATCTTTAATTTTTCAAATATAATAGATGTCATTTGAAAAAAGCTTAGCTGCACACTAAGAAACAAGATGGAAAAATGAAAAATACAGCAGGCTCACAGCTCATTCAGATATTAGAGTTATGAGAAATAACCCTTCAAATAACCATAGTTGATGTGTTTCAGGAAAAGAGCCACCCCCCAGGATAGGAATATTTTTCTGTATAGTTCTTATTCGTTACTTGAAAGATTATTTTAAGCTGCTTTTCAAAACACACACAAAACTGCAGAAATTTCTCCAGAGAAATAGATCTTTGAAAAAGAATCAATGCAAATTCAATAACTAAGAAATTTAACATGAAATCAAGAGTTCAATTGGTGATTTTTTAAAAAGAGCAGAAGACTGAAGACAGCACTAAATAAAACACAGAAAAATAAGGGAAGAGATGATCTTATAATGCCAAGACAAGTTTATATGAGTAATTAAATAAAAAAATCTACAATACCTGTTTTTATTAGAGTAAAAGGTAAATAAATCAACCTCCCTAACATGAAATCTAGCTTCCCAACAAAGATTTACTGTCCAGTCAAATATGGTGCAATGGTTTGGATTCGAAGCCTGCCTGTGTAGGAATCATGTGCTGAAGAGTTGGTCTCCAGGTAGCAGCACTGGGAAGTGTTTAGATCTGAGGGTTATTAGCATCAATGGAGTCACCATTTGTTGGAATTCTTGGGAGATTAAAGCTAGGAGGTGGGGCATACTTGTAGAGCATGCCCTTGAAAGTCATTTCTTGTTCCTGGTGCCCCTTGCTTGTTATCTGACTCTCATCTGTCATTAAGGGATAACTTACTTCAGTCTCATGGTCTTCTGTCAAACCATGTTCCACCCCAGAAACAACAGAGCTAAGTGACTATGGACTACAACTTCTAAAGTTAGCAATCAAACCAAATTCTTACTCTTTCAAATTTATTTCATTGCTCTGATCTATCATTACAGTAATGAAAAGAGATTGACATATATTGTCTGAGTATAGTGCTTTAGGCACAAAGCTGTATAACACATTTTTAGAATACTTCATCCTGCACGACTGAAGCTTCACCCTATTTTTTCTTCTGATCACCAAGTGACCATGACTTGATATTTAGTTCCAGTATAATTGAGCCCTTTAATTTCCTCATGAGTAGAGTTGTGAATTATTGTTCTTCTACACCCGGATTACTACACATAGCATGACTTTCAGGGGGTTACACTGAGCTGCATACATTGTATTGACTTGAGTGTCTCCTTTGGAGAAATGGCTATTGAAATAATTTGTTCTTTTAACTTATTTTTAGTTTAGTTTAGTTTTGTTTTTTACTGAGTTATAGCAGTTCCTTATATTCTTTTTAAATTACATATCAGGTGTTTTCTACCACAGGATAGGTATGTGTGTGTCCATGCACACATGCGTGTGTTATTTCATTGTCTTTTCTTCTATTTTAATTAAAGTTCATTTCTTTTTTTATGTTGCAATGACACCATTTCATACAAATATTTACTAAGACTGCATATGTAAAACTCAAATTATTTTACATGATTTTTTTTTTACTAATACATTACCTGACAGAGCAGTTACAAGATCAAAATTAGCAACTTATTCTTGACCCCTGGAGCTCATCTGTCCCTTCAGAAGACATATTCCTTAGGACATGTCATGCTATTTGAACAGAAGCATGTCCATTCAAGCCTTAAAAGAGCAAAACAATAAAATTGAGGAAATTCAGCATTTTCTTCCAAAGAAAAATCTGAGCACTAAGGTTCAAGTCCTTTCTGTATGTCTTTACCAGAAGCATATATGCACCTTCAAACTTCACTAAAGCAAATCAGTTTCATCAAATGCAGAGAAATTGTGCACTCTACCACTAAACCATGACACATGACATCTTTGTGTGTTGTAGTTTTCTCATTTTTTTGTTGTAGTGAATAGAAACGTTAAGTCTAAAGCATGAGCTAACTTTCTCAATAGTTTTGTTCACAGTCTGAGCTTCATTTCAAGTCCTTCCATCTTACAATCTCTTCCATGAACAATCTTTATAGTATGTTCAATACTTGGTCCCTATCAAGAACTCCCAGAAACCTTCCCAACCCCAGCCAATTTAGCACATCCAAAATTTGTATGATTATGTTGCAAAAGAGTAGGAGATTAATAGTGAGCAGAACTGTCAAGAGAGAGGCCATGGTGGAGTATGTGGCTCAGCCCATAGGTACAACTTTCCATTACAATACTTATAAACCAAAAGGTTTCATTCTGGTTATCTGAAATTTCATTCTGGCTATCTGATAGTACTCTATGAATCTACACAGTGCTTTTGGAGTGATTTGGAAAATAGAATGAGGCTTCTTTGTGTGTACTTTATGAATAAAAATCTATACTAAAGCAATACCTGAAAACTGTCTGAGTCAGGTTAGACTAAGTAATCTATAAAATATGTTATATTTCAAAGGCATTTTTGTACTTTAAACTCTATATCTGCAACTACAAACTTGGTAGTAGTTTCCACTTTATCCACTTTATTGATCAAGTGAGTATATAATAATGGGCAGACAGGGTTTATTTAAAGCCAATTATATCTAAATACATGATAACCTTAGAGAATATTAGTTTTATGATGTGTAAAGCTTCCACTCAAAATTAGTATTAAGGATAAAGAAGCTGATACATATACCCACTTACATTTATGCATACATATACATGGAAATATGCTCATACATGTTATACATCCATACATTTTTATCTACACAGGATATACTCATGTACAATGTTTAGCATTTCAGTAAGATTGCATAGTTAGTTGTGTGTTTTTGCTCCATGCTACCTGTCTCAGTTAGGAATGGCTTGGAACTATTATGAAATTCAACATATTTCTTTCTCCCTGAGTATCACAGCAAAGCAGCCTTATATTATTTCCTGCTTATTTTCTCCCTGAACAGCAACCAGCCTGTGTTAAAGTCCCTAGAAAATCATACTTTATGAAAATAATCTCTTTCCAAACACATGTTTGTGTTTCCTGGGTGTCCACTAGCTTCTGTCTTCATGAATGCTCACAGATTCTGTCACTAGTCTCTGTATTCCTGATTATTCAAAAATACTGTCCATTAGTCTCTGTATTCCTGCGTGCTCACAGATACAGTCTAATAGCTTCCCCATTACTTCAGATTCCAGTCATCATGACTCAGTCAAAAATTATTATTTCTACTTTCCCTTATAATTTTCAAAAACCTGTTAAGCTACCCTTAGGAATATATTGTTACTTACTTTCTTCCATGAAGAGAAAAAAAAAAAAAACTAAGCTAAAAGAGAAACCACAGTACCTACAGAGTTGTCAGAGAGCACACAGTTGTCTGATGAATGCTGTGTCTTCTTTGTTCAATAAATACAAGAGGTGATCATTTCAACCCTTTACCATGTAACCCATTCAAAGATGTTCAGTTTGCTAAAGCAGTTGTTACCTAGGAAGCAAGCCCTTTAGTTCCATTATGTCCATTTTCCTATCACACTCCTATGCAGGGCCTTTCTTCTATTAAGTAAGATGACTTACCCCATCACTAACTAAACATTTGTTTCCTCAATTGATTTGTGCTGTTCTCTAGCCATGCTCACCTTTCCCCAAATCAGATGCATCAGAATATTATGGATGCAATATAGGTAACTTGTCAAAGGAGAATATGCCCTCTGTAAAGGCTGTGACTTAAATGCAATTCTGATTTACTATAAACACTCTGCTCTTTCACTGTGATCTGCTATACTATACAAGCATGATCCTGTATTCATCCCCCCCCCCCCCGATTAGAGACTATTCTATTCTATTACTCTGACTGTTCTTGCTAAATCATTTTTCTATCTCCATCTGCTCACAGCTTTATAGCATTTGCCATGTTGGAGTTTCCAACAGTGTTACCACTTTTTACTTTCATGTTGGTATTTAGGTTCCTGTAAATTGGTCTTCTCATTCAAAACCAGGTTTTTAAAAGTGGTATAGTGCATGTCCCAAGAAAAAAAATCTAAGCATTCCACTTTGGTAGCTATGTGACCTTGAGACTTTAGTTACTCTCTTGCTGGTACTATTTCCTCATTTAGAAACTAGATAACAAAGTCTACAGCATAGAGTTTCTATAGTAATCAGGTTCTACATAAGACTCTCAGAACTATCAAGCACATTGTTCACTAAGTTACTGAGTGGTAACAATCTATTCATATCTTCATTTCTTTTAGCGACACATTTCCAGGGTTGGACATTAAACATTAATGGTCATTCCATGACAAGCATATGAAAGAACTGATCATTGAGATGACACACAGACTCTTAATACCCAATATTTTTCCATGATATAGGCTGACTCCCAAGTCTGATCAGCCAAAAATGTCCCACAGGTTAGTGCAAACTTGACTGCATATAATAAAAATGTTATATTGTAGTAGTCAAATGTGACCTGTGAACAAACCACATTTTAGATAGCAATGAAAATAAATATTTATAGTTATTTGAAAGTGACAAGATGATACACTTATGAAGGACTGGATGCATCTTGTTTACAAGAAATCTGAACCTTAACTTCTCTGGAAATATGCAAATTCTTCAATTAAAACTCCTGTGATCTTACTAAATTATTGCTGTTAATAATATGAGACTCAACTCTGAAAGAATTTATGTCTCAACTAAAGGGAAGTTCTCAAATATAAACTGGTCTTTGTAACTTCAAAAATATATATCAGGCACTTGAGAGAAGAAATATGCCTTAAAGTCCAATTTAAAGAGCAATTTCATATCTAGAGATTCTTATGATTGGAAGAGACTGGACTGAGCCTTGAAGGCAAACAGTTATTTAACTATCTGTATATCTCTCTGCCTTACTCAGAAGTGGGAACTGTTTCTCTAAAAATGCTTTTCTAAAAAGAAGCAAAAGTCATTCTTCCCTGTTTTTATGTAATCCATCGAGAAGATGAAAATCTCTTCTTTGCACAGTTCAGTCCATGCCAGAACACAAATGGAATGAGAATAAATTTAACATTTGCATCTCTATATCACTCAAAAAATGGTTCTGTGAACATATGTGAATTTGCAATAAAATGGTAATAGACAATTATCTGTAATCATTCTTCACTTCATTGTCCTCAGTGTGACAGTTGTACCTAGGATGGAAACAATGGCTATTGTGCTCTCGCTGAATTTAAAAGCAGGCCTCCTTTTACTTCACTTGTCGCTAAGGCAGCTCTTACCACATTGCACACTCATAAATGTTGCTGAACTAGAATAGACCTTACCGTCTTTCCAAATCTTTCCATGGCCATGATTCTCAGACATCAGTGTGGACCAGCTGCAGAAGCCTGTGTGCATAGATTCCATCCTCACACTCTTACAGTCTTATGAGATTCAGACTGGACGATAGGGATCTGTTTTCTCAAACAAACTTTCTAGGCAATCCTGATGCAGACCTTCACCTACCATGTTCTGGGAATTAGTAACTTTCAGATCTAAGTAATAATAGTCACAGGTCATATTCAATAAATACTCCTTGCTGAGGCTTCACATGCATCTTCTCGGTTAGTCCTCGTAGCAACCTGTGGTTTAGACTTTTCAGCACATCTGTGCAGTAAGAATGTCAGGGCTCATTCATTTAAAAATGGGGTACAGAGCTAAACAAAGTATTCTCAATTGAGGAAATCCGAATGGCTGGGAAACATCTGAAAAAATGTTCAACATCCTTAATCATCAGGGAAATGCAAATCAAAACAACACTGAGATTCCACCTCACACTAGTCAGAATGGCTAAGAACAAAAATTTAGGTGACAGCAGATGCTGGCGAGGATGTGGAGAAAGAGGAACACTCCTCCATTGCTGGTCGGATTGCAAGCTTGCACAACCACTCTGGAAGTCAGTCTGGCGTTATCTCAGAAAATTGGACATAGTACTACCAGAGGATCCAGCAATACCTCTCCTGGGCATATACCCAGAAGATGATCCAACTGGTAAAAAGGACACATGCTCCACTATGTTCATAGCAGCCTTATTTATAATAGCCAGAAGCTGGAAAGAACCCAGATGTACCTCAACAGAGGAATGGATACAGAAAATATGGCACATTTACACAATGGAGTACTATTCTGCTATTAAAAAAATGAATTTATGAAATTCTTGGGCAAATGGATGAATCTGGAGGACATAATCCTTAGTGAGGTAACCCAATCACAAAAGAAGTCATTGGATATGCGCTCACTGATAAATGGATATTAGCCCAGATACTTAGAACATCCAAGAAACAATCTGCAAAACACATGAAAATCAAGAAGGAAGACCAACGTGTAGATACTTCCTTCCTCCTTTGAATAGGAAACAAAATACCCATGAAAGGAGTTACAGAGACAAAGTTTAGAGCTAAGATGAAAGGATGGACCATACAGAGACTAACCCACAGGGGATCCATCCCATAATCAGTCACTAAACTCAGACACTATTGCATAGGACAGCAAGTGTTTACTGAAGGGACCCTGATATAGCTCCCACAGAAGTGGATGTTCACAGTCATCCATAAGAGGGAGCATGGGGCCCACATTGGAGAAGCTAGAGATAGAACACCAGGAGCTGAAGGGGTCTGCAACCCTAAAAAAGGAACAACAATATGAACTAAACAGAACCCCCAGAAATCATGTCTCTAGCATCATATGTAACAGAAGATGGCCTAGTCAGCCATCATTTGGAGGAGAGGCCCCTTGGTACTGCAATCTTTATATGCCCCAATACAGGGGAATGCCAAGAAGTGGGAGTGGGTGGGCATGGGAGCAGGGAGGGGGAGGGGGGAGGGGACTTTCGGAATAGCATTTGAAATGTAAATTAAGAAAATATCTAAAAAAAAAGTAAAAAAAAAAAAAGAATGTCAGGGCTCAGGGAAATTAAATAACTTCTAGTGTCATCAAGTTAATGGAACTCAAAGAACAGTAGTATTAGTATTTGATGTTCTAAAGTCCATTATCTTAAAAAAATATATTCTATCGTGAGAAGCAGAGTGTGTGTACTGCCAATAGTTTTCCTTAGCAACATGTTTATAAATGTCATCCACAAATTTGGCTAAGAACACTGATCACTCTTTCAAGTGGATGACATTTTCATCATTCAATAGCATCAACAGATATCCTGGATCATGATTCCCAAAGGTTTCTCTTCCTATAAAGCTTCAAAATAGTCAACAACCAAATGCACTTGAAATGAGGCCATCTGGTTCAGACCAGTACTTAAAATCAGAACGCCTATTCTTTTGGAATGGAAACAAAAGTTGTCAGATATACATATATCATTTTGATTCAAAAATAAGCCTGAAGATGGCCAAATGAAGACATTTTATTACAGACGTGTTAGGTAAACATACAGTCCTTAGTCCTTTTTTTTTTAATGTATCTTCCCTTTTCCAGTATTAACATAAACAGAAGAAATAGGGATTCACTCATAAAGGTCAACCAGTAACTTGTAAATCTTCTTCATTGCCCTGTTTACTGTCAGAGTCTTGAGTCCAAGGGCTATGAAAGCAGAAGGGGTCCCCTGCCAGTTACTCCATAAAATCTTTCAGTATCCCCTCTGATAATGACATCAATAATGTTTTCAGTTTACTGGCAGTAGCCAAGAAATTGCATTAAAAGGTCATCTGGGGCAAGTTGTGACTACATATTCTTTAGGGAGTTCTTAACCTTTTTCATTTATAAAATTGGCATGTAAATAGCTTTGCTACAAGGCTACCATGCAGAGTACATATTTAAGTGTAGAAAAACATCTTAGCAGAATTCCTGTGGAGGGATGCAATGGTGCTTGTCTTGTTCCTGCCATCTTCAAGATCACCTGGATCTGTATATCTTTAGCTTCCACTTGCATTAGCGCCACTTGAGCATCTAGATAGAGGCAGGCACGCCTCCTTGCCTATTTTCACATAGAGATCATGGATAAACACTCAATAAACATCAATAAACCAGAAGTTTCTCTGTCGTTGAATTTTATTTTTAAAGTTTTAAGAAGGTATTGGTGCTTACATGTTAATGAGTCAATCTTTAACTTCTTTGAGATATGTGAATTCAACAACAATAGGGAAATGATGAGGGGCCTGATATATCATTAGCAGGGGAAAAATGATACCATCAGGATTCAGGCTTGAATGATGAGAAAAGTATTTATTCATCCTTTTATCTTGTTAACTCAGGAACATATCTTGGAATAAGCATTTGTGTATATATATATATATATATATATATATATATATATATATAGAGAGAGAGAGAGAGAGAGAGAGAGAGAGAGTGTGTGTGTTCACATGCCACAGCCAACAAATATCACTTCTATTGATGGTGTGTTACTGGACACCATTTTTTTGAAGTAAAGAGAAAATCATCAGTACTTTTAAAAAGGGTAGCAATGCTCCTATAAAGCATGCCTGTGGATGGTGATTAAGGGCCTCTGCACTATAAGCTTTATGAGTGGGAGCATGGTGATCATCACATACATTGTTCCTAGTTCCAGGGCATATATAATAGTATATACTAAATCAGACATTGAATCACAAAGGAAGAAAATGTTGGATAAATGAGCTGGGAGAGAAATGCTCTATGGCAATAGGTTTTAATTATGATTACATTAAAACTAACTGAGCATAATTGGGGTTACTGTGCCCTTCTTTCCTTTGCTTATTAAGTTAGAATTAGAAAGGAAGCAGGCGATCTAAGGGACGGAAATCAGATCTGGGCAGTAACTACACTAGGATTGATTATACAGGGTGCCACACAAGACATTAAAAGTAAACGAGAACATGTTCTCATTTTACCTAATTATACCTGAAAAAGCAAAACTTATTTAATATAAAATTCGCATGATTGAGAGTTTAAGTTTAGAGGACTATTTTAACAGTATTTCTTTAAGCATGCACTCAAAAGCAATTGTGTGTATTTATGTGTAAGAGAGAGACAGAGAGAGACAGACACAGAGACAGGCACAGAGACAGGCACAGAGACAGGCACAGAGACAGGCACAGAGACAGGCACAGAGACAGACACAGACACAGACACAGACACAGACACAGACACAGACACAGACACAGACACAGACACAGACACAGAACTGTGTGTTGGGGATCTAAGCCTGTACTCATTCCTGTTAAGATAATGGTTCTACCACTGATTGAAAGCTCAAGCCTGACAATATTTCTCAGAGTCTGAACTACGTATACACCATGACCTGAGAATTCTAATTTGAGGCATACAAAAACTCATCTAAATCCCATTACACCATTCTTTAAATATGTGAACACTTAAAGACAACTGAAATCTTCATATATGTAGTTAGTGTGATATACCATAGAAATTTATAGCATGGATGCAATTCAATATAACATAAATATAAAAACATACATACAGAAAGATCTTGAAATGAGTGAAATACAAAAAATTCAGAAAGCCCCAGAAACTGTAGAATATGTTCTCCATCTTGTGTGTTTACACATTTGCAATGATCTCTGACTCTATATGAGCTGAGCAAACATATAATGATGGGGACTATTGTCTGGAAGAAAAATCAATGGCAAATGGTAATGATAGCATCATTTGGAAATGAAAATAAATTGTTATCTTTAATAATATTTATTTATGTTAATGTTTACACACTTATGTGAGCTAATGTGTACCATGTGCATGCAAAGAGCCCAGAGAGGCCACAAAGCCTGAGTCAAATCCCCTGCAACTGGATTTCCAGAGAATCCTGAGCTGCAATGTGGGTGCTGTGAAGGAAGACAGGCTCTTCTGCAAGAGCTGTAAGTACTTTCAGCTGTGAAGTCATCTGTATGGTCTCCGAGTAGCTATTCTAGTCAAGGTGTCTTGTCTTCAGTTGTAAAGGCGGTATCTCAGTGTGTTAAGTATGAAATGAAAATTATATGAAGGAGATAAAAGAACAGCAACCCCCTTGTCATTTTCATTGGTGATAATATTTAGAGCATTCTTCTTCTGGTAATCTCAAGCCCATATATTTGGGGTTTTCTGTGAAAGCTGTAAATAAAATAAAGGTGACATAAAGTATACTACAGAAAAATAGATGGATAAGGTAAATTTGGATCTTACAATTCTGCTTCCTATGGATGTATCTGGAGAATATCATCCTTAGTGAGGTAACACAATCACAAAAGAAGTCACTTGATATGCACTAACTGATAAGTGGATATTAGCCCAGAAACTTGGAATACCCAAGATACAAATTGCAAAAAAACAAGAAAAACAAGAAAAACAAAGACCAAAGTGTGGATACTTCATTCCTCCTTAGAATAGGGAACAAAACACCCATGGAAGGAGTTACAGAGACAAAGTTTGGAGCTAAGATGAAAGGATGAACCAACCAGAGACTGCCCCACCTGGAGTTCCTTCACATAATCAGCCCCAAACACAGACACCATTGCATATGCCAGCAAGATTTTGCTGAAAGGACCTTTATATTGCTATCTCCAGTGAGACTATGCCAGTACCTGGCAAATACAGAAGTGGATGCTCATAATCATCTATAGGATGGAACACAGGACCCCCAATGGAGGAGCTAGAGAAAATACCCAAGGAGCTGAAGGGGTCTGCAACCCTATAGGTAGAACAACAATATGAACTAACCAGTACCCCCAGAGCTTGTGTCTTTAGCTGTATATGAAGCAGAAGATGGCCTGGCTGGCCATCATTAGGAAGAGAGGCCCCTTGGTCTTGTAAACTTTATATGCTCCAGTACAGTTGAATGCCAGGGCTAAAAAGTGGGAGTGGGTGGGTAGGGGAGCAGGACGGGGGGAGGGTATAGGGAACTTTCGGAGATAGCATTTGAAATGTAAATAAAGAAAATATCTAATAAAAAGATTAAATAAAAATTCCTGCTTCCTCTTACAAGGATTTTGGGATTCCACTTGACATATTTAATAACTAAAATGCTTTACTCTGATAACAGGTCATTTGGATATGGCCTATGTGGTCAGAAACATTTGATTAGAATGTGCCAAATAAGATTAAAACCCTTTTATTAAGAAATATAAATGACTGAAGAAATGGGTAAAAGCTAAGAAGCATCCTGCTGTGCTTTATTTCCAGTCTTAATCCAGGAAATAGCCAATTAACTTTCCAAAGTTTTTGTACCCACCTGGAGATGACAGTCCTGACAATGTTTTGACAAGTCCTGCAGGCACCAAAACTGTCCCAAATTTTGCAAATAATTCCATGTTCCAATGACATCTATTCACTGTCTCCCAGAGAATTGCCTTGAAGCATCAGACCTCACATATTCATATAGTCCTCCTCAGGGAGAATCACCACCCTCTGGGCAACTTGTGATTAGGTAGTCACATTCAGCCATTCTTTCTGGAGTAATCAGTAGGTGGAGACGTGTGTACCAAAACATCCAAAGAAGCACTGATAGCAAACCCATGAATAACTCAGGCTCAGAGACTCTCCTCAGATACATATTTTAATGTTGTTCTGTTCCACAAACAGGGGTGAACATGGGTCATTTGCCATCATTTACCATGTTGTGTGCTTTCCTTGTGCTTCAGGTCCTGAGTTATACACTGAAACTTAGAGATGCCTTAGCCCCGGGGAGTCCCTGCTCTATTGATTATATTTATTCATTTATTCTGCGTATACTTATTCAATTGCCAAACACAGGAAGGTAAGACTCCATAACAAAATCTGAAACAGATCCTACGCTAATGAAGACACACAGAATTGCTGAAACCAGTCCTGAATAATACTATAAAGACAGATCAAGGAGACTGTTGACCATGGTCTGTGAAATATAAACTCTGTTGGCTGTCTAAGAAATCCAACAAGTGAGAAACTACGTTAGCTATGATTTCTTGTTGTGAGTCCCATGTAGGAGCTGAAACAAGTGACCAGAATAAATTTAGCCCAATATATTTCTGTAAATGCTTTGCAACTACAACTGTTTAGAAATAAATTTCCAATTTTCTCTTTGACAATTATTTTT
>LR754652.1:30554-40771 GCA_902729485.2 Mus minutoides | reverse complement strand
TCTATGGTTTTTAGAGCTTTATTGTAGAAAGGCAGGGGGAAAGAGAGAAGGTAGAAAGAGAGGGAGACCAGCCATGGCCACATGAAGAGAAGGGGGAAGGGAAAGAGAGAAAGAGAGCTAGAGAGTAAGAAAGGTAAAAGCTTAAGAGAGCGAGGAGGGGCCAAAGAGCCCCTCTTATAGTGGGCTTTGCTATCTTGCTGTTGCTAGGTAACTGTGGGAAGGAGTCTAGCCACAATGCCAGAAGCTTGGGACATTGTCTATGTGACTGATAGCCACATGCCTCTCCTGTGGGAGCTGTCGGGGAGGTAACTTCAACAGGAGCCAGGGGTCCAGGAGACATGATCAAACGTCTTCTGTCCCATGTAGGTGAAAATTACCAACCACTGGGTCTCTCTGGGGTTCAAGACCTAGGCTCAACTGGAGACTAGGTTGTCTGTGCATAGCCCATTGCCCCACAAGTTTTCCTCTTAGGATTGCTTTCATTGTCTACTATAAGTTTGGATATGTTGTGGCTTCATTTTCATTAAACTCTAAAAAGTCTTTAATTTCTTTATTTTTTCCTTGACCAAGTTATCATTGAGTGTTGTTCAGCTTCCATGTGTATGTGGGCATTCTATTGTTTATGTTGTTCTTGAAGACCAGCCTTAGACTGTGATGATCTGATAGGATGCATGGGATTATTTTAATCTTCTTGTTTCTGTTGAGACCTGTTTTGTGACACCAATCACATGGTCAATTTTGGGAAAGGTACCATGAGGTGCTGACAAGAAGGTATATTCTTTTGTTTTAAAATAAATTGTTTTATAGATATCTGTTAAATTCATTTGTTTCATAACTTCTGTTAGTTTCACAGTTTCTTTTGTTTAGTTTATGTTTCCCTGATCTGTCCATTGCTAGGAGTGTGGTGTTGAAGTCTCCCACTATTAGTGTGTGAGGTGCAATGTGTGCTTTGAGCTTTAGTAAAGTTTCTTTTATGAATGTGGGTGTCCTCCTGTTATTAGCAGAGATATTCAGAATAGAGAGGTCTTCTTTGTAGATTTTTCCTTTGATATGAAGTGTCCTATCTCATCTTTTTTTATAACTTTAGGTTGGAAGTTGATTTTATTCAATATTAGAATGGCTACTCCGGCTTGTTTCTTGGGACCATTTGCTTGAATTGTTTTCCAGCCTTTTACTCTGAGGTAATTTCTGTCTCTGTTTCTGAGGTGGTTTTCCTATATGCAGCAAAATTTTGGGTCCTTTTTACTTATCCACTCTGTTAGTCTATGTCTTTTTATTGGGGAATTGAGTCAATTGATAGTAAGAGATATTAAGGAAAAAAGATTGTTGCTTCCTGTTATTTTTGTTGTTAGAGATGGAATTATATTTTTTGTGGTTATCTTCTTTTTGGTTTGTTAAAAGGGGATTATTTTCTTGCTTTCTCTAAGGTGTTATTTCCCTCCTTGTGTTGAAGTTTTCCATTTGTTATCCTTTGAAGGGCTGGATTCGTAGAAAGATATTGTGTGAATTTGGTTTTGTCATGGAATATCTTGGTTTTTCTACCTATGGTTATTGAGAGTTTTGCTGGTTATAGTATCCTGGGTTAGCATTTTTGTTCTCTTAGGGTCTGTATGATGTCTGCCCAAGAACTTTTGGTTTTCATAGTTTCTGGCAAGAAGTCTAGTGTAATTCTAATAGGTCTGCCTTTATATGTTACTTGACCTTTTTTCCTTACTGCTTTTAATGTTCTTTCTTTGTTTTGTGATTTTGGTGTTTCGATTATTATGTAACAGGAGGAAATTCTTTTCTGATCCAATCTATTTGGTGTTCTGTAGGCTTCTTGTATGATCATGGGCATCTCTTTCTTTAGGTTAGGGAAGTTCTCTTCTATAATTTTGTTGAAGATATTACTGACCCTTTAACTTGGGAATCTTTGCTCTCTTCTTTACCTATTATCCTTAGATTTGATCTTATCATTGTGTCCTGGATTTCCTGGATGTTTTCAGTTAGGATCTTTTTGCATTTTGCATTTTCTTTGACTTTGTGTCAATGTTTTCTATAGTATCTTCTGCACCTGAGAAGATACTTCCATTTCTTGTATTCTGTTGTGTGATGCTCACAGCTATGGCTCCCGATCTCTTTCCTAGATTTTCTGTCTCCAGGGTTGTCTCCTTTGTGTTTTCTTTATTGTTTCTTCTTCCATTTTTAGATCCTGGATGGTTTTGTTTTATTCCTTCACCTGTTTGGATGTGATTTCCTATAATTCTTTAAGGGATTTTTGTGTTTCCTCTTTAAGGGCCTCTACCTGTCTACCTGTATTCTCCTGTATTTCTTTATGGGAGTTATTTATGTCCTTCTTAAAATCCCCAATCAGCATCTTGAGATATGATTTTAAATCCACATCTTGCTTTTTTTGTGTGTTGGGGAATTTGCTGTGGTGGGAGATTTGGGTTCTGATAGTGCCAAGTAATCTTGGTTTCTGTTGGTAAGATTCTTGCATTTGCCTTTCAGCATCTAGTTTTTTCTGATGTTAAAAGTTCTTGCTGTCTCTAGCTGGAGCTTGTTCCTCCTGTGGGTCTGTATGCCTGTGTCAGTGCTCCAGGAGACCAGCTTTCTCCTGGCAGAACTTGTCTACAGAGGGTTCTAGAATAGCCCAAGCTCACCAGTGCAGATGGCAGACTGGAAGGATCCTGTCCCAGATGCTTCACTGATCTTGTGACCCATGTGGTCCTGGCTGACCCCACTCCAAACAGTTATTGGAGATAAAGTGACTGTCTAACCTCTGAGCCTGGAAGTGAAAACATTCCTAGGAGAACAGGTCTCTCCTGGTGGGACTGGTCCAGGAGTAAGAAACACACAAGTAATCTATGGCTTCGGGACCACAGACAGGACCATAAGACATGGTATTGGGGCATAAGATGAAGCCTCCAAAGAATGGTGGGGAGGATGGTGGTGTAGTGTTACTGATATTTTCCTAAAGAGATAAGAATAAAACAAAAGTAACCAAATGAGGCTTTTCATTTATATAATAATTATAAGAATTAAACATGGCCTGAGCCAGTTCAGCTTTCATCTTATTCTTGTGTTCAACATTTTGGCAAACAGAGGAAGTTAGTCACACGAGTGTGATCCACCCTAGCAACATAACTATTCTTCATAAAAAACCTGTGAACATTTCCAAACTATGTGTCTTTAGAAGATACTGTGGCTTCTTGAGTAAATGGTGATCTCCGATGTATTTTCTATCCATAAGTGTTGCCTCTGACTACTTCGAGGGATTTTGCAAACTCCTTTCCTCAGGCTCCTCTCCCCATGCCACAAAGAGTTGGCTTTAACCACATGGAAAAGTAAAGGAATAAATATCCATTCATGAGTTTCTCTCAAACTCCGCCATCCCTTAAGAATAGTAATGTTATTGGTGATGATAATGAATCAGCACTGTAAGACTCTGAGAAAATTGGTCCTACAGAGGTCCCTGGAAATTACTGCCTTTAATGAGTTACTGGACTCCTCTGGGATGCAGAGCCTCTTAGGCACAGAAATGGCTAAAGGGGATATTAGAAAAATAGAGGTGTAGAGTTAAGGGATGATGATAAGACGTGTTATGACCTCTGTCTACAGTGAATAAAGGAAAGCAGTACCTTTTATCAGGGTTTGGAAGTCATCCTATGCACTCTGAGTAAAGATGAACTGTTTCCTTAAGCTCTTCTAGCCTGAGAGCATTGGTTGTATGATGTTACACAGGACAAATTTTCAGGTATGATAAAATTATCCATTGCTATTTCTTCCCCCCTGAAGACTTTGCTATTATTGAAGTATTTTGTTTCATGGACACCATATATTGTGGACACCAATTATAATTAATGATGACAGACTTCTTTACAACTACTTCTTATACAAAGTTCTCAAAGATCATATGATTGCAACACAATTGTTTGTCTGGGTTTTTGAGAATGGGACTTGCCTTGGTGCCTATGGGTACTTTGAATTCAAGGTGACATTATACCCTCAGCTGTAATCCTGACCTTGGATTACAATTATGTAATGCTGTACCCAGCCTGCTAGTTATTAAGTCAAATTTAATATACCTTCTATGGTTCTTAATTCTTCTTTAATATGCCTTCACCTATAGAGATGTAATAGACTATGGAAAAGTTGAAAGGTCCAAGATCAAAATTTATCTGACAGAGCTCAAAAACCTATATTCTTAGTAGTAATGGATGCAATTGTTTCTCAATATAGTCCACTGAGCATGCTATTGGCATCATTTGTGTGTGCATTTTTCACATAGAATCTGAACTACAGAGGCATAATCTGGCCTGTGTACAATTTAAGTCAAGAAATTATAGGTTTATGAAAAATGTGTGATTGGGTCAAATGTGCAGTGTACTATAATATTGGTGAGTAAAAATTATTTCCTTGTGCTGCAATTCAGAGAGTGTCACTGAAGTTGATGTGGGAAAACAAATATGATTAACTTATTTTATATAACATTGTAAATGTAAAAAGAAACATGTACTTGTCTCAAAAATCTGTTGTGCTTTTCCTTTCATGTTTTTATTGCATGAAGCGCTTCCTGCATACTTAATATTAGAAACACTTCATGAGAAACTTTCATGTGCTGTCCAGATTTAAACCTGTATTATTTGACAGCTGAAAAAGATAGGAAGTCATTAGGTCATCGGTAATGATGAGTCCAGGTGAGGTCTCAAGGTTCTGATTACTCCACATCATCCTACACAAGAAATGGGTCTCAATCATTCACAGAGCAAGCAGAACTTCAGAAACTATGTGATTTTCCTATATATCTCTTCACTTGGTAACACTCAGATACGCAAACAGTGAACATCATAAACATCACCACAGAATGAAGCATTTGATTTTCTCTCTTACAGTCTTTGTCTCTCTGTCTTTGTCTCTCAATGTCTTTCTCTCTTTCTATCCCTATCTTCCTCAGTTTTTCTCTTTATCTCTCACTTTTATTTGCTTGTTTGGGGGGGGCGGAGATGTTTCTCTTTCTTTGCTTGATGCTAGCTGTCAAATGCAGTACTTTGGACATGCTAGCTACATTTCCAGCCCACCCACATCACTTAATAATCCTCTTCTGCTCCCTTCATCAGAATTAAGACATATTGAGCATTATTAGAAAAAGTTTTCAGAAGAAATATAATTGGGGAGGTGTTCTTGATAGGATCAACCCAATATCTGAAGGACCAGTCAGTAGATTGAGGTCCCTTGAAAATATTAGAGGTTGAAGTTTTAAGTCCAGTCTGGAGGCAAAATTCTTCAGGAGAGTTTGCTTTCTTCTGATATCCTTCAATTTCTTGTATGATTCTCATTACAATATGAATGATAATCCTCTTTAATCAAATATGCCAACTAGAATATTGACAATGTTAAAATGAAACCTCAGAGAAACATTAAAACTTACATTTCTCAAAGTCACTATTAGAACCAAAGTTTAAGCATCTAATAATAAAATTTGGTAGATGTTGAAGGGAAAGCCCTAGATATTTTGAAACAAGCACATCCTTTTTGTTTTGTTTTGTTTTGTTTTGTTTTGTTTTGTTTTGTTTTCAAGACAGGGTTTCTCTGTGTAGCGCTGGCTGGCTGTCCTGGAACTCACTCTGTAGACCAGGCTGGCCTCGAACTCAGAAATTCTCCTGCCTCTGCCTCTGCCTCTGCCTCTGCCTCTCAAGTGCTGAGATTAAAGGCATGTGCCACCATGCCTGGGTCTTTTTTTATTTTTAATAATTCATAAAAGTAATCATCACATTCATTTTCTACATCAATTTCAATGGCACTCTCAAAATTGGAATATGAAGATTTCATTTTTACTCACCAACATTACAGAAAAAAATCATATATCTGACCTATCCACATATTTTTTGTATATACAAATTTTCCTATCTGAAATTCATTAAAGAATATCAGGTTTTAACACTAAATTGCTATATAGTAAGTTTATACCCTGAAAATATTTTAAAAGAGTATTTATTCTCCTGAAATGAAAATGCTATGTCCTTAACATTACATGAAACATGAAATTATTACCATTAAATAAACATTAAATAATGAAGAAATGAGGTGAAAAAAATCACAGATGATAGAGAATGATAGTAATGAGCAGTAGCAAATTTTGAAAACTAGAGACAAAATACTGTAACTTCCAACAAAGGCTTTACTGTAGGGTAGAATAAAAATGTGAGGTTGTGAACATGCTAAAGTATATGTCTTTTTCTTAGAGCAATGATAATACCCATGAAGCAATAATCAGAAAAGAAAAAAAAACATCAGATTACCATCTCAGGACACAACTGTGTGGATAAAACATGTTGAGAAACGATTTGGTAGCACAGACATTGACACAAAGTAAACATCTGCTTTGATATTCCAGGAGACAGAAGATGCCACATTGCTCTGTGAATATGGTCTTTTGGTAAGGCATGAAAGAGCAGCAAGTGAACACACAGAAGAACTTATTAGATGTCCTAGACTGAAGGTACAACAAACAAGTGAATTCACTAAAACTCATGTTGGTGGTGTGGTTTGGAATTCCTTTTGCTCAACTATAAAAGCTGTGGGGTTAGGTGGTCAGGAGAGAGCTGAGCAACACCTTTATGATGTATTTGGAATCTCTTGAACTTAGATAAGATAATTAGCAATACAAAGCAGAGTATGCAGGTAAAAGGCGACTATTGTCATTGGCAATGGGTTTTATATAGAGAATTTTGAGAGGATATGGCTCAGAAAACATCTCTCGGTTCAATAGTCATATGAGGTCCTGGTAGAAAAGGGGCTAACTACTGTTATTTAATATTCATAGATTAATGGCAGCTAAGAGAAAAATGGCAAACTGTGTCTCAGAAACAAATATACAAAATGTTTAGGAAGTAATGAACACTGAAACATAATAGGAAGAACTAAATATTCAATCATCAGTATTATAGAGCGAATAAGCATTTGGAATGTGTATGTAATTGTGATGATTAGAGAACTGATATTGTTGACCACATAACAGATGATTAACAATAATACATAATCACATCTTTTTTAAAAGCTGGTGTCATATTTTCTCTTAAAGATACCACAGACACCATGACAGAAAGGAATGAAACTGCCATCTCCCAGTTCCTCCTCCTGGGCCTGCCCATCCCCCCAGAGCACCAGCAACTGTTCTATGCCCTGTTCCTGGCCATGTACCTCACCACTGTCCTGGGGAACCTCATCATCATCATCCTCATAATACTGGACTCCCATCTCCACACACCCATGTACTTGTTCCTCAGCAACTTGTCCTTCTCTGATCTCTGCTTTTCCTCTGTCACAATGCCCAAGTTGCTGCAGAACATGCAGAGCCAAGTTCCAGCGATTCCCTATGCAGGCTGCCTGGCACAAATATACTTCTTTCTGTTTTTTGGAGACCTTGGGAACTTCCTCCTTGTGGCCATGGCCTATGACCGCTATGTGGCCATCTGCTTCCCCCTACATTACATGAGCATCATGAGCCCCAGGCTCTGTGTGAGTCTGGTGGTGCTGTCCTGGGTGCTGACCACCTTCCATGCCATGCTGCACACCCTGCTCATGGCCAGGCTGTCATTCTGTGAGGACAATGTGATCCCCCACTTTTTCTGTGACATGTCTGCTCTGCTAAAGCTGGCCTGCTCTGACACGCGTGTTAATGAGGTGGTAATATTTATTGTTGTCAGCATCTTTCTTGTCCTTCCATTTGCACTCATTATCATGTCCTATGTAAGAATTGTGTCTTCCATTCTCAAGGTCCCTTCTTCTCAAGGTATCTACAAAGCCTTCTCCACATGTGGATCCCACCTGTCTGTAGTGTCACTGTTCTATGGGACAGTCATTGGTCTCTACTTATGTCCTTCCAGTAATAATTCTACTGTGAAGGACACTGTCATGTCTTTAATGTATACAGTGGTGACTCCCATGCTGAACCCCTTTATCTACAGCCTGAGGAATAGAGACATAAAGGGGGCTCTGGAAAGAATCTTTTGCAAAAGGAAAATTCAACTAAACCTATAATGATAAAACTTGAAATGTTAATATAATTTCATTCCATAAACATATTAAAGTAAAAATTTTGTTACATTTTCCACCATGGAAGCACACCAGCCATACTAATTGTCTACTATATTAAGAAGATAGGCTAAGTAGTTTAACAAGGAGACTGGGTTTGAGGGACCTGAGTCACCTTTCTCTTTGTCTTGCATGTTTTTGTTCCTAGAAAATTAAAGTATAGATATACTACTATGCTGGACTCCTGTTCATTCTGATATGAAGTTATTTTTGGATTTTTACCATTTGTCCAAATTTCTGTTTTCTATATATGTCCATCTGCTGGGGGCCAGGCCCAGCAGTTCTTCTTTCTGGCTCTCTCTTGAAGGGAGCCATGGGGATAGAACACCAGTGGGGGCAAGACTTGGCCTTGTGAGATACTTAGGATTGAATAATTGAATAATAAAATGTTTACCTATCTTATGTCTAAGTCACTTTTTTATGCTGTGGCAGCTGACCTGCTTGTTGGAGTTCCTCTGTCACGAGAAAACTGTAGTCTCTGGTGTTTAGCACCTCGTAGTAAGACAGTGGGGGATAAAGTAAAGTAGACTTTGTTCTATCTCTGCAGGAACTGTGTAGCTCTAACTCCCAGCCTGCTAGTTGAAGATACAGGAAAAGAGGACACTTTGAAAAGTGGTTTTAATCTTTATTTCTAAGTTTTATATCTAAAAAGTTCTCTAAGAATTGTTCCTGTTTGAAGGAACTACAAGGGCAAAAATGGAGAAAAGCAAGAGAGAAAAGAAGTTCAGAGACAGGCCTAAATTGGGATCCAGCTCAAGGGGAAGCCCCAAGGCCTGACACTATTACTGATGCTGTGGTGTGCTTACAGACAGGGTCTGTCATGACTGCCCTCCAAAAGGCCCAACAAGCAGCTGAAAGTCAAATACAGATATTTACACCCAACCAGGGCACAGAAACTGGTGACCCCTGTGAATGGATTAGGGAAAAGTTGGAAGAAGCTGAGGAGGACGGTGACCCCATCGGAAGACTAGCAATCTCAACTAACCTGTACCCCCAGGATAGCTCAGACACTGAGCCACCAACCAGGCAGCATGCCCCAGCTGAGATGAGGCCCCCATTACGTATACATCAGAATACTACCTGGTCTAGCCTCAGTGAGAGAAGATGCACCTAACCCTCAAGAGACTTGAGGCCCCAGAGAGTGGTGAGGTCTGGTGGGGTAGGGGGGACATTCTTCTTGGAGACAGGGGAGGGAGGATATATGGGAAGGGGAGAGGTTTGAGGGACAAACTGGGAGGCAGATGAAGTCTTCACTTTAAAAAGAAATTAAAGAATTAAAAAGAAGAAGAAAAAGAAAAGATCTCCAAAAAGAAAAGCTCTCTCTGCTGTCTTCTCCTAATCTTGCTCTCTTTTACAGCCTTTTGGAATATGCTCTAAGTTGTAAATGCCTGCTTTCTATCTCAGAAGCAATTATTTGGAAGACTGGCAGGATTTTCATTGCAGTTTTGACATCAGAAAGGACTTAATAGCGATCCTATTATAAATGATCTTAATAATTAACTAAATACAATTTTAGGAATTCTTATATAATCATCACTAAAAATTAAGAAATCATTTATTTGTCTATATAATATCTCTACAAGACAGTTCTTTGTTGTTCTGAAGAAATCTTTTCAAAGGTGTGGGCTAATACCTAATGATTATTATATGTATATATATATATATATATATAATAATAACAGGAAAATCATATTAATAGCAGGAATCTTTCCTAAAATGTAATCTCCTCCTCCTTATCTAAAGGAGCAACATTAATATAGATTTACAGTCCATAGCAGAACCATCTCAGGAAGATCACCTGCTAGTTTTTAGCTTCTCTTGGATGACTCCTGGCATCTATCTATCTGTTCTAAGTTGTACTTGTAATTTACTCAATAGCAGCAATATCCAAACTCTTGAACTTCCTATCTTCCTGACTTTTGTTGTTGTTGTTGTTACTGCTGCTGTTTTACCATGGACTCCGATGGCAGGGAAGGCTACTCACATCAGGCTGTTTCTCACCAACCCCTTCATATCCAGTCCTGCCTCTCTTCATAATGCTCAAACCATTCAGCTTTCTCCCTCCCCCTCCCCCTCCCCCTCCCCCTCTCCCTCTCCATCTCCCTCTCCCTCTCTCCCCTCCTCCTCCCCCTCTCCCTCTC
>LR754652.1:19090-30454 GCA_902729485.2 Mus minutoides | reverse complement strand
CAATACTGTGATTATGGGACCTTTTGTAAAAAAGACTTTTATTATTAAGTTTAGTCCCTAAGTTAACTATTTATTATTAAGTTTAGCCCCTAACATTCTTCAAAATACAGGCTCCAACAACATAGGTATGTAGCCTCATCCTCTAAATAAGTTATGAATATACTTCTACCTATGCATCTCTCTTCTTCAATTTTTCTCCAAGTGTAGTAACACATAACCAATGACTATAATCAGTCACAACTACAAGACTCTGAAAGAATTGGTCCTAGAAAGGTCCTGGATAATTACACTAATGAGTTGTTCGGGATCTGGATTCCTTTGGGATTCAGAGCCTCTTAAGCCCAGAGATAACTGGGAGGAGAGATAAGAAAAAGGGTGATGCAGATCTAGGTGTTGACTAGAAACTATTATTCCCTATGACCATCATGAATAAAGGGAAACATGATATTATACAAGGGACTGTGTGCCAGCCTCAAATATTCCAGATGAGCTGGCAGGTGGGCAAATGAGCTGCTGTCTTACTATCCTTCCAATCCAAGAGTTTCGCTATTCTGCAGTATGTGATATTCTGTAGGAAGATTTTCCAGGTATAATCATTTCCTTCTATGTCATCTCTCTATCTTCAGAGACTTTGCCACATTCAGGATGTATTTGAATTAGTGGTACCATTTAAATTATTTATTAATGGTGTGGTTCCTAATATTACACCCTATCAACATAACATCCCTGTGACAATATGATTTCTTTTAACTTTGCTGTGGAGCATTAATAAACCTTAATCAGGCCTCCAGTCCAAAGACTTTAAGTTCATCTGATGGGTCTCAACAATCTATACTTTTTAGTGATAGTGTAAGTGCTGACTTCTCCAGCACCTAGGTTTCATTGCGTTGTGTTTTATTTGCAATGTAGAATGTGATCTATAGAACTAGAATCTATGTTTTCACAGGCTTCCAGGTGGTTTCTCGTTAATACAAGCCATACTGTCTCCTAGGGCATATGTATGTGCTATCCTCATTGAGAATTGCTGATTTAATGGCTGAAGATGATACAAAGCTCCTGGATCACTAGGAGCAGCACCCACAGGTGAGCTCCCTGGTTTGTGACCTCTTCATATACTTCTATACTACGTGGGATCTATACTGCAAGGGGAGTAGAATTTTAAGAAACTATTTTTTAACTTTATGTCAAGTCTGCTGTTCTAAATGCTAATGACTTTGGAAACCACATTTGGAGCACCATTAGAATTGTATTTTACCGGAATCAGTATCAGAACATAGTCCATTTATACATTAGTTAATCATGACATGAAACCTTACATAATGAAGCATGATTTTTCTCTACATGCTTCTTCTCTCTATAATGTCAACATACAGTGTCCACATGCACCAACTGTGTACTTGGCTTCATTAAATACTCAGTGATAGCACTTCAAGAAAAGGCTTCCCAACATTCCCTAGAGCTCTTTCTCTACTTTCTTTCTAAACTTCAAAGCATACTGGAGTTTGTTGGTGTTGTCTCGAAGAAAACAGAAGTGTGTGTGTTTGTTTGTGTGTGTTTGTGTCTATGTCTCTGCGTGTCTATATGTCTGTGTGTTTGTGTGTCTGTGTCTGTGTGTCTGTGTCTGTGTGCCTGTGTGTACGTGTATGTGTGTGTGTGTGTGTGTGTGTGTGTTTCTTGGACTTGGAAGTTGTTTTATGACAACATGATAGTGAGAATTGATAAATGTCTTTGAGACCAGTCAGCAGATGAATCCTAGGCTGAGTAGAGGTTGCACACTCAAGCACAAGACAGTCTGGGGGCAGAATTTTTACTCATGAGACTTTATGTTTTTTCTCTTCTCTTCAACTGACTGCATGATGCTCATCACATTACAGAGGGTATTTTTCTCTACTTTAAGTCTGCAATTACAAATGCTAATGACATTGAATGCCACATTTTTGCAACGTTAGAATTAATATTTCACCAAAATCAATGCCAGAGCCTAGTCCAAACCACACATAAGTTAATCATGACATGAATTGTGGTAAAATAAAGCATAGAATTCACATTTTGAGTCATAAGCATTATTAGAGTAGTATGTCAGATATACCATATATTTTTAACAAACATAATAGCATTTGTCACATTGACAAGTGTCAAGATTAGATCATTAACTAAATGATCAAGACTAGTGATTGGCAGTATGGGAAACTATGTTTTGAGACAGAGTCATGCTGGGTTACCCTGGCTGGCCTGGGATTCTATGTAGACCAGACTGACCTGCCTCTTTGGCAGACCAAAGATCTGCCTGCCTCTGCTTCCAGAGTACTGATATTAAAGGTATGTGCCACCACACCCAAGCCTTGGGAAAGATTTGGTATGGGAATTAGTTCTGATTTAGTGGTAGTCTGTAGCCTTTAACATTTAAGAAACCTGACTCAGACTGAAACACAACCCACAAACATTTATAAACCCTGGACATTCACAAGCACCATGCCATGGGCTGGCCCTGCTGCAAGATGAAGAAGGACACGGCCTCTCCTGCATGTAGTGCCGTCTGGTGGAAAGTCTACATGAACCATGATCAAGGCATTGAACCGTGTGGGGAGAACATAGGATTTGGTGAAGGCACAGTAGCCAAACTCAGACAAGTGTAGAAATTTTTGATTAGCATGCTGACATATAATATCTATGAAAGATAAATAGGGATAGCATAGGTGAAGGAGCAAATGAGGGGAGGAAATTATAGGCAAGTGAAATAGCAATGTAAAATGCTGTAAACAAGAAATTGTGACTTTTAACCATAGCATCAGAGAAGAGCTGTACACAGGTGCAGCACTGCTTAGGTAATAAAGCATCATTTGAGAACATAAGAGTTTTGGATATTATTGAAAGTTGGATTGAATAAGAGAAATGTTAATAATGTTGTCTCCTTAATTTCCTGAGGCACATCATATTAATTTGCTCAAAATATAATGATTTAAACATTAGTAATCTTTTTTTGTTGTTTTGTTTTGTTTTGTTTTGTTTTTTGCAATGGGTAGGAACAGTTTATTTGAGGTACTAGAATAGCAGCATGAAGCCAGTGTGGACAGAGAGGGCAGGCAGGGACTCAACTGGATCTAGGGGTGGGGACCTTCATCTGAAAGGGTGGCAGCACTCCATGGGCAGCCTGCTGAATCGAGTACAACATGAGTACAATAATGCCAGAGGAAGGAGTTTTGGTGGAGACACAGGCCTTCTGCTCTAGAATCTTCCAGGTGCTCTTTGTACATCCCAGAATCCAAGTGGCTTCATTCACACACGAATACACTGAGTACATTCATTTGAGTTAGACATCCTTGTAAATGCGTCCACAGGATTCAGGGATGACCCTGATACCCTTGAGACTCCAAGGAGATCTTCATCCCTTTCCTGATTCTCCAAGAGAGGTTAGAGGTTGGGCTCTGGAAGCAAGAGTAGCTAGTACCATTTCAACAGAGCAGATATGGGTGAATTTGATACTTAGCCCTGATGCTGAGAGAGTGTGTGGGGGAACTAGACACTTCCAGAAGGATCTGAAGGCACCTAGGGTTCCCTAGGACCTGAAAGGAGCTGGACTCTACTTCCTGAACTAGGGGGGATATAGGGAACACATGGAAGCAGTCAGGGGCTCAGCTGCAGCAGAGCCAGCTAGCTAAACAGGAGTCCAAGGCCCAGTAGTGGGACACTGGCATGAAGTCAGAGGCAAGCATTGCTGAAATTGCAGAAGGAGCTTTGGCAGCAGTAGCTATTCACAGATGTCACATCAGGGTTGATATTGATGTTTTCATGGGGGCAGGTCTGGGAGCAGCACCTATTCAGGGTATATCCAAGGTTGACATTCCCAAAGCCAGCAGCAGAAAATAACAGTAATTGCCTGTGTCCTTGCATGCAACTGGCCACAGGGAGTTTATATTGCTCTTCTGATGTGTGCGGGAGAAGCATATCAGGGAAGGGACTAGCTCCACACTCAGAAGGGCTGCCTGAAAGCACAGTCAAGAAGACCCTTATGCTGGAAGTGGTAGACATCTGCTGAAGGCTCAACCAGCCAAAGAAGCATGCTCCAGGTGAAACAGACCTGAAGATAATACCGAAACCTTATGTCCTGGAGATCATCCCAGGCTGTAGGCTCCCAAGCAGCTCATAATCTTATAAATATTTTCCTGGTAGCATATAGCTGCCATCCTAGTCTGGGAGTGTGGTGTGAAGTCAATGACTGGGGGGATGTGGAAAGGTGAAGCACAGCTACAGGGTTTCTAGAGTGACTGTGCTAGGAAGAAAATAAAATTGACAGATTTCTGATTTGATCCAGGCCTTGCAGATATCAAATTTATCAGTTCCTAAGTGCCACCTTATGAAAGTGAGAACAGAGTGAGGGCACACTGGGAAAGAGCAGAATGGAATCATAGGTATCACTTGGATCTGCTGGACTTGACATGCCAAGAGACAATAACTACTAAGACACAAGATAGAGTTCTGAAGGCTACAGACTTTCACACCTGGGTTTTAGATAGCAATTTAAGCCACTGGAGTACGTGTGTGTGTGTGTGTGTGTGTGTGTGTGTGTGTAATTATTAAAATACAAAGTTTCAGAATTCTTAGGGCCACTGATGTCTAAAAGGCACTAAGGTAAATGAGCTACTTATAGTTGTCTAGGATGGCCAGGTAAGACAAAAAAAACTAATATATTTTAATCTCAGAAGAAAATAGATAAATGTATTTAGGAAATAACATAATACAGAAACATATAAGAAGGTTAAAAAGAGGTCATTGGTGATTGCAGAGATCATAAACTATAATTATAGTTATGAGGTCAAATGGTTTAAAATGAATAATAGATGAAAAATCTGTTTCTTTTTCTTTGTATTTTCAAGGATCTATGTCACTTTTCTCTAGAGGTGCAGGAGAAAGATTATGACAGAAGAGAACCAAACTGTGATCACCCAGTTCCTCCTCCTGGGCCTGCCCATCCCCCCAGAGCACCAGCAACTGTTCTATGCCCTGTTCCTGGCCATGTACCTCACCACTGTCCTAGGAAACCTCATTATCATCATCCTCATTGTACTGGACTCCCATCTCCACACACCCATGTACTTGTTTCTCAGCAACTTGTCCTTCTCTGACCTTTGCTTTTCCTCTGTCACAATGCCAAAGTTGCTGCACAACATGCAGAGCCAAGTTCCATCCATCCCCTATGCAGGCTGCCTGGCACAACTATACTTTTACCTGTTTTTTGCAGACCTTGAGAGCTTCCTTCTGGTGGCCATGGCCTATGACCGCTATGTGGCCATCTGCTTCCCCCTTCATTACACCAGCATCATGAGCCCCAGGCTCTGTGTGAGTCTGATGGTGCTGTCCTGGGTGCTGACCACCTTCCATGCCATGCTTCACACCCTACTCATGGCCAGATTGTCATTCTGTGAGGACAATGTGATCCCCCACTTTTTCTGTGACATATCTCCTTTGCTAAAGCTGTCCTGCTCTGACACGCACGTTAATGAGTTGGTGATATTTGTCATGGGAGGGCTTGTTATTGTCATTCCATTCCTACTCATCGTTGTGTCTTATGCACAAGTTGTCACCTCCATTCTTAAGGTCCCTTCTCTCCGAGGCATCCACAAGGTCTTCTCCACTTGTGGGTCTCACCTGTCTGTGGTGTCACTGTTCTATGGGACAATCATTGGTCTCTATTTATGCCCAACAGCTAATAACACTACTGTGAAGGAGACTGTCATGGCCATGATGTACACAGTGGTGACTCCCATGCTGAACCCCTTCATCTACAGCCTAAGGAACAGAGACATGCAGGGGGCCCTGGCAAGAGTCCTTTGTAAGAAGAAAATTACCTTCTGTCTGTGATGGTTGCACTTGATAATTTTTAAATTTTTCACTCAATAGACTGTACTAATGTTGTGATACTATATCAGATTTTCTCACTGCCATTTGAGATTCTGTTAAAAGTATAGAGCAATCATTGTTCAGCATGTAAAAGAGAAGTCTAAAGTTGAAGACAGAAATTATGTTTGAGAACATGACTGTTTTTCTATTTTGCTTTTGTCGGGTGATCCTAAAAAAGCATATATTAAAGCTACTATTTTAGTGACATCTGCTTCGTACATCTTAAATTGCACCAGAATTTTATCAGTTTATCCTGAGTTCTGCTTTAACTATGGTCTCATTTTAAATTGTCCTCCAAAATCCTAAGTCAATGAAAACAGCCAAGTATCTCCTCCTTCTCTGTTCTATTTCTGAACAAATCTTGTATTTTATTCATTCTTAAATTTTTTAACCTTTACTACTATTTTGTGTATAAGGGTGTTTTGTGTATAAGGGTGTTTTGTCTGCATGTGTATTTGTACACTGTTCATACAGTGCCAATGAAGGACAGAAGAGAACATATGGTCTTCTGGGCCTGGAGTTACAAATGTTTGTAAGTCATGTGGGTGCTGGGAATGAAAGCTGAGTCTTCTGGAAGAGCAGCTAGTACTCTTATCCAAGCTATTTCTCCAGCACCTTATTCATTGTATTTAATTGCCCCACATCTTTTTTGTTTTCATGTATATTTTGGGTTTTTCCTTAACTCTTCCAACACAACTTTATGGCCTCCACCCTCTTATACACACACAGATATACACTCAAAAAAAAATACACAAAAAAAAGACAAAATTCAAAACAAACAACTAAAAAATAAGAAAATCTATAAAATAAAAAACACCGAAACAAATCCAAAAGCAAAGTCACATACATACACACACACAAAAAAAAAAAATGGAGTCTGTTTGGGGGTTGGCCAACTACTCCTCAGCATGGGACTTACCTGGGAATATGAATAATATACCCAGTGAGACTCCACTAGAGAAACTGATTTCCCTTTCTCAATAGGTATCAATCGCAAGTAGATTCTTGGATAGGGGTGTGACTCTGTGTCCACTTTCCCTTCTTAGTACTGTGATTTTGTCTGGTTTGAATCTGTGGGGGTATTGTGTATGGTGCCACAGTCTTTGTGAGCATATTTGCATCAATCCTGTTGTGTCTGGAAGATGCTGTTTCCATGGAGCCATGCACCACCCACAGGTTTTGCAAGCTTTCCACCTCCTCGTCTAAGTAGATCCATGAGACTTTCTGACATTTTTGTATAACAGTGTCATCTATCTGTACAGTTCTGCCTTTGCCTGGAATTAACTAATAGCCAGAAACTCTAGATTTTATTTCCCTATGACAATGGAAATAAGCTAGAGGTGATATTCATCTGTTTCAATAGTTTGCTCTTATATTAAGGTCCTTGATCCATTTGTTTTAGAGTTTATGCAGGTTGAGAGATAAGGGTACAGTTTAATTCTTCTACAGGTGCTATACAGTTTGAAAAGCAGCATTTGTTGAAGATGCTGTCTTTCCCCAATGTGTATTGTCGGCCTCTTTGTATTGCAAACTTTATATGCCCCAGTTCAGGGGAACGCCAGGGCCAAGAAGTGGGAGTGGGTGGGTAGGGGAGCAGGACAGGTGGAGGGTATAGGGAACTTTCAGAATAGCATTTGAAATGTAAATTAAGAAAAAAATCTAATAAAAAAATCAGGTGTCTCTACAATGTTTTCCTGAATACTATTTTATTAATCAGTGTGTGTTCTTATATAAGTTCCTAGCTGTTTTCATTACTATAACTTTGTGGCATAACTTGAAATCCAGGAAGGTGATACCTTAAGTCATTCATTTGTTCTTTAGGATCAGATTTAACATTTGTGTTTCTATATGAAATTTAATATTTTTTTAGTTTCTATGGAGAATTCCATTAGAATTTGATGGGTGTTGCATTGAGTCTATAGATTGCTTTTGATAAGATGGCCATGGTCATGATATTAATCCTATGAGTCCATGAGCATTGGAGGTCTCTCGATTTTTAGTATCCTCAATTCCTTTTTTTAGTGTCTTAACATTTTCATTGTACAAGTATTTCTGAGAATATATTATTCCATTGGCCTAAGTCATCTACAGCAAACGTTCCCATCATTCATTCCTTTTCTAAATGTATTAACATATCAATGGTCTCCTAACCTGTCATTACTCTAAAAGAATCTCTTTTAAATAGCTACAGAATAAATACACAGTGTTGGGGCAGAAAATGAGATTTCGAGCATACACTGTAATGATCAAGTCAACATAGCTGATGTACCCTTTCACATGGGAGTTTAGCATCTTTGTATAGGTAACATCCAAATGTCTATCTTCCAATCATTTTAAAATAAGCAATGAATTCTTGCCAACAGTAGTACTCCAACTGTGCTATACAGCATCTTAAAGCCTTCCATGTACCCATTTGCACACCTGTACCTATTTATCATCCTTATATCCTCCCTTCCCCACACTCTTCCTGGTTTCTGGAAACTACTATACTAATCTACTTCTATGAGGCCATCTTTAATTTCTGTTATTATAATATATATTGGGAGTTTTAGCTACCTTCCTTAAATTCAAATTTGTTATTAATTATAAAGAATCCTGTATGCATGTATTACTTATTTTTATTTGTTAGTGTAACTTTTTCTTTTTTATATAATCTATTTGTTGCTGTGCTGCACATTGTACATAATTTTCTCTGTACCTTCAAAACTAGACTCATATTTGTTATTGTAATGATTCTGATGTGATAAATACACATTTCTTTCTTTTTTATTAGCTATTTCTTTACATTTCAAATGTTATCCCCATTCCTGGTTTTCCCTCTGAAAGCCCCCTATCCCATAATCCCTTCCTCTGCTAACCAACACACCCACTCCTGCTTCCTAGTCCTGGCATTGCCCTACACTTGGGCATGGAGTCTTCACAGGACCAAGGGCCTCTCCTCCCATTGATAACTGAAAAGGCCATCCTCTGCTACATATGCAGCTGGAGCCATGGCTCAATGTGTACACTTTGGCTGGTGAATTTAGTACTTGGGAACTCTAGGGATACAGGTTGGTTCATATTGTTGTTCCTTCTGTGGAGCTGCAAACCCCTTCAGCTTCTTGGGTCCTATCTCTAGCTCCTTTACTGGAAACCCTGTGCTCAGTCCAATGGTTGACTGAGAGCATCCAACTCTGTATTTGCCAGGCACTGGCAGAGCCTCTCAGGGAACAGCTATACCAGGCTCCTGTCAACAAGCACTTGTTGGCATCCACAATAGTGTCTTGGTTTGGTAACTGTATATGGAATGGATCCCCAGGTGGGGCAGTCTCTGGATGGCCTTTCCTTCAGTCTCAGCTCCACACTTTGTCTCTGTATCTCCTCCCATGGGTATTTTGTTCCCCCTTCTAAGAAAGACCAAATTATCCACACTTTGCTTTTCCTTCTTGAGCTTCACATGATCTATGAATTGTATCTTGGGTATTCTGAGCTTCTAGGCTAATATCCACTGATCAATGAGTGCATACAATGTGTGTTCTTCTGTAATTAGTTACCTCACTCAGGATAATATTTTCTAGTTCCATCCATTTGCCTAAGATTTCAAAAATTCATTGTTTTTAATAGCTGTAAAGTAATCTGTTGTGTAAATGTACCATATTTTCTGTATCCATTCCTCCATTGAGGAACACCTGGGTTGTTTCCAGCTTCTGGCTATTATAAATAAGGTTACTATAAACATAGTGGAGCATGTGTCCTTATTACATGTTAGAGCAACTTCTGGGTATATACCCAGTGGAGGTATAGCTGGATCCTGAGGTAATACTATGTCCAATTTTCTGAGTAACCACCAAAATGATTTTCACACTGGTTGTAACAGCTTGCAATCCCACCAGCAATGGAGGAGTGTTCTTTCTCCTCATCCTACCAGCATCTGCTGTCACCTGAGTTTTGGAACTTAGCCATTCTGATTGGTGTAAAGTGGAATCTCGGGGTTGTTTTGACTGGCATTTTCCTGATGACTAAGGATGTTGAACATTTCTTTAGGTGATTCTCAGGCATTCAGTATTCCTCAGTTGAGAATTCTTTGTTTAGCTCTGTACCCATTTTTAATAGGGTTATTTGGTTCTCTGGAGTCTAACGTCTTGAGTTCTTTATATATATATTGGATATTAGCCTTCTATTGGATGTAGGAATGGTAAAGGTCTTTTCCCAGTCTGTTGGTTTCCATTTTGTCCTTTGCCTTACAGAAGCTTGGCAATTTTATGAGGACCTATTTGTCAAATCTTGACGTTAGAGCATAGGCTATTGGTGTTCTGTTCAGGAAATTTCCCCATGTACCCATATACTCAAGGCTCTTTCCCACATCCTTTTCTATTAGTTTCAGTGTCTCTGGTTTTATGTGGAGTTCCTTGATCCACTTAGACTTGAGCTTTGTATAAGGAGATAAGAATGTATTGATTTGCATTTTTCTACATGCAAACAGCTAGTTGAACCAGCACCATTTGTTGAAAATGCTATCTTGTTTTCCACTGGATGGTTTTAGCTTCTTTGTCAAAGATCAAGTGACCATAGGTGTGTGGGTTCATTTCTGGGTCTTCAATTCTATTCCAGTGACCTACCTTCCTGTCACTGTACCAATACCGTATAGTTTTTATAATTATTGCTCTGTAGTACAAGATGAGGTCAGGGATGGTGATTCCCCCAGAAGTTCTTTTACTGTTCAGAATATGTTTCCCTTATCCTGGGTTTTTGTTATTCCAGATGAATGTGCAAATTGCTCTTTCAAACTCTATGAAGAATTGAGTTGGAATTTTGATGGGGATTGCATTGAATCTATAGATTGCTTTCAGCAAGATAGCCATTTTTACTATATTAATCCTGCCAATCCATGAGCATGGGAGATCTTTCCATCTTCTGGGATCTTCCTCAATTTCTTTCTTCAGAGACTTGAAGTTCTTGTCATGCAAATCTTTCCCTTGCTTAGTTAGAGTCACACCAAGGTATTTGATTTTATTAGTGACTATTGTGAAGGGTGTTGTTTCCCTAATTTCTTTCTCAGCCTGTTTATCCTTTGAGTAGAGGAAAGCCACTGATTTGTTTGAGTTAATTTTATATCCAGCCACTTTGCTGAAGTGGTTTATAAGGTTTAAAGTTCTCTGGTAGAATTTGGGGGTTACTTAAGTATACTATCATATCATCTGCAAATAGTGATGTTTTGACTTCTTCCTTTCCAATTTTTATCACTCTGACCTCCTTTTGTTGTCTACTTGCTCTGGCATGGACTTTGAGTACTGTATTAGTTAGGGTTCTCTAGAGTCACAGAACTTAAGGAGTAAAGGAATTTATTGATGACTTACAGTCTGCAGTCCAATTCCCAACAATGGTTCAGTAGTAGCTGTGAATGGAAGTCCAAGGATCTAGCAGTTACTCAGTCCCACACGGTGAACAGGCGAAGGAGCGAGAGAGAGTCTCCCTTCTTCCAGTGTC
>LR754652.1:0-11302 GCA_902729485.2 Mus minutoides | reverse complement strand
AAATGAACCCACACACCTATGGTCACTTGATTGTTGACAAAGAAGCTAAAACCATCCAGAGGAAAAAAAAGATAGCATTTTCAACACATGGTTCTGGTTCAACTGGCTGTTTGCATGTAGAAAAATGCAAATCAATACATTCTTATCTCCTTATACAAAGCTTAAGTCTAAGTAGATCAAGGAACTCCACATAAAACCAGAGACACTGAAACTTATAGAGGAGAAAGTGGTGAAAAGCCTAGAAGATGTGGGCACAGAGGAAAAAATTCCTGGACAGAACAGCAATGGCTTGTGCTGTAAGATCAAGAATTGACAAATGGGACCTCATAAAATTGCAAAGCTTCTGTAAGGCAAAAGACACTGTCAGTAAGACAAAAAGGCCACCAACAGATTGGGAAAGGATCTTTACCAATACTAAATCTGATAGGAAAGATCCCAAATGTTACTCAACAGAAGAATGGATACAGAAAATGCGGTACATTTACATAATGGAGTACTACTCAGCTATTAAAACAATGAATTTATGAAATTCTTAGGCAAATGGATGGATCTGGAGGATATCATCCTGAGTGAGGTAACACAATCACAAAAGAACACATATGATATGTACTCACTGATAAGTGGATATTAGCCCAGAAACATAGAATACCCAAGATACAATTTGCAAAACACATGAAACTCAAGAAGGAAGACCAAAGTGTGGATACTTCCTTCCTTCTTAGAAAGGAGAACGAAATACCCATGGAAGGAGTTACAGAGACAAAGTTCAGAGCTGAGACAGAAGGAAGGACCATCCATAGACTGCCCCACCCATGGATCCATCCCATAAACAACCACCAAACCCAGACACTATTGCATATGCCAGCAAGATTTTTGCTGACAGGACCCTGATATAGCTGTCTCTTGTGAGGCTATGCCAGTACCCGGCAAATACAGAAGTGGATGTTCACAGTTATCTATTGGATGGAACACAGGGCCCCCAATGTTGGAGCTAGAGAAAGTACCCAAGGAGCTAAAGGGGTCTGCAACTCTATAGGAGGAACAACAATATGAACTAACCAGTACCCCCCAGAGCTTGTGTCTCTAGTTGCATATGTAGCAGAGGATGCCATAGTAGGCCATCAATGGGAGGAGAAGCCCTTGGTCTTGCGAAGATTATCTGCCCCAGTATAGTGGATTGTCAGGGCCAGGAAGCAGGAGTGGGTGGGTTGGGGAGCAGGGCCAGGGGTCGGGGGGTGGGGGGGTTATAGGTGACTTAAATGATAGCATTTAAATGTAAATGAAGAAAATATCTAATAAAAAAATAAATAAATTTAATTTTTTAAAATTCTTCCTAATTAAGGCTTTCTTTATCATATACCAAAACCCACCTCTGATGACACATGTGTAGCCATATGAAATTTTATTGTTGGGAAAGTTTTTATCTATCATCATAGTTTTGTAAATGATTGAAAAATAAAGTGTTGGTTTCCCCAGGAATAAGGTCATGTTAGTGACCCCATCTCTAGCAATGGTTTCTTACCCATTATTCTTGCTTAAGATCTTTGCCTAGGCTACCAGGAACATGTAAAATAAGAAAAGGAATAAGAGAAAACAAAACAGATAGACTGCCTTGAGAACTACTGTTCAATATTTTTTCTCTGGTGAAGAGTTCCACAACCGGTTCCAGGAGGCCTCCCCATTTTGAAGTCAATCACCTCTGTCTGTGGAGCTTGTCACACAGATCTTACTGGAGGTAGTGTGGCACTGTATGACAATATCTTCAAGTCTCTCGAGAAAGAAATCAAAGAAGATCTCAGAAAATGGAGAGATCTCCCCTGCTCACAGATTGATAGAATTAACATAGAAAAGAATGGCCATTCTACCAAAGGCAATCTGTATATTCAATGCAATCCCCATCAAAATCCCAACACAATTCTTCAAAAACATGGAAAGAGAAATTCTCAAATTCATCTGAAAAGGAAAAAAACCCAGAATAGCGAAAACATTTCTTAACAATAAAAGAATGGCTGGGGGAATCAACACCCCTGACCTCAAGTTTTACTACAGAACAATAGTGATAAAAACTGCATGGTACTGATACAGAGACAAACACGTTGATCAATGGAATAGAATTGAAGACTGAGAAATAAAATCACACACTTACAGACACTTGATCTTTGACAACGCCAAACATATACAATGGAAAAAAGAAAGCATCTTTAATAAATGGTGCTGGTCTAACTGGCTGTCTGTATGTAGAAAAATGAAAATATCCCCATATTTGTTACTTCAAACAAAGCTCAAGTTCAAGTGGATCAAGGACCTCAACATAAAACCAGATACACTGAATCTAATACAAGAGAAAGTGGGAAAGTACCTTGAACTCATTGGCACAGGGGGGGAATTTTCTAAACAGAGCTCCAATGGCTCACTAAGATCAAGAATTGATAAATGGGACCTCATGAAACTGGAAAGCTTCTGTAAGGCAAAGGACATAGTCAGTAAGACAAATTGGCAACCTACAAATTGAGAAAAATCTTCACTAACTCCATATCTAATAGAGGGCTAATATCCAAAACATAAAATTTTCATATCACTAATTCTTACATCAAAAATAAGTTCTTCTACCATTCTAACATGGGTTTCTAGTAACTGCGATCTTGCTTTTATTTACCCCCTTAGTTGTATTACATCGAGTTATTGTTTTTAAAACTGGAAATAGTTCTTCCTGAAGACCCAGCTATACCACTCTTGAGCATATGCCCAAAAGATGCCCCACCATACCATTAGGACACATGTTCCACTGTTTTCATAGTGGCCTTGTTTGTAATAGCCAGAAGATGGATACAACCCAGATGTCCCTAAACCAAAGAATGGATATAGAAAATGGATTAGAAAATGTGGTTACACAATGGAATACTATTCAGCTGTTAAGAATGAGGACATCATGAATTTTGCAGGCAATGGGATAGAACTAGAAAATATAATCCTAAGGTAACTCAGACCCAAAAGGACATGCATAGTATGTACCCATTGATAAGTGGATATTAACCAAAAAATGCAGAATACCTAGGATACAACCTACAGACTGTAAGAGTGTAACAAGCAGAAATGCCCAAATGAGGAGGCTTCAACACCACTTAGAAGTGGTGTTGAAGGGAAGGAAATAATCATAAGAAGTGGAGGGGAGGGAAGGACCTGGGTGGGAGAGGGGAGAGCAAGAAGAAAGGAGGAACAAGATCAGATATGGGGGGGAGACAGGAGAGAAGCCCAGAGGGCCAAGAGAATAAATGAAAATAAGTAGCATCAGGGAGTCAGAGGTTGGAGAATGTTCTGGAGAGTATAAGACACCTGGGAATTGACTCTCTCAGTAATTGAGGATGACCTAAGCCAAAATGCCCTACATTGGGGAAAGAAAACTTGAAGAGTCCACCAATAGTAGATAGACCCTCAAGTGTATGGACAGGGTTACTAACCCACAGTCAAAATTCCTGACCCAGAATTGCTCCTGTCTAAAAGAACTGCAGGGACAAAAATGAAGATGAGACTGGAGGGAAGGAGGTCCACTGACCCACCCAACTTGGGATCCATTTCATGTGGGGATACCAAGGCCTGACACTACTATACTATGATATACTTATAGATGGGGTCCTGGCATGGTTGTCCTCAGAGAGTCTCTACTATCAGCTGACTGAGACAGAAGCAGATATTAACACACAACCATTGGACTGAAGTCAGGGACCCTTATGGATGAATTAGGGGATCGAAGAAGCTGAAAGAGAGTGACCCCATAGGAAGACCAATAGTCTCAACTAACATAGACCCCAGGGAGCTCCCAGAGATGGAGCCACCAACCAGTAGCACACACGGGCTGGTCTAGTCCCCTAGCACATGTGTAGCAGAGGTCTGCCTAGTCTGGCTTCTGTGGGAGGAGATGTACTTAATCCTTGAGGCCCCAGAGAAGAAGGAAGCCTGGTTGGAGGAGACTACCCTGTTGGAGGCAAGGGGGAGGAGGATGGAATGAGGAACTGCAGGAGGGGAGACTGGGGGGGGGTAATGCCTGGAATGTAAAATGTCCATTGTTGCACAAATATTTTTCATTGCTATAGTCTTCTTTCTGGACCATGTGAGGTTTTCTGTTGTTTTGTTTTGTGTCACATCCTGATGAACAATAACAATAACTATTAGAAAAGATGACAAAATTGAATGAATCAAGACTGGAAAGTTAGGAAATGACTTACATGCAGTTAGGATTTAAAATGGTCTTTATTAATCATTAAGTAATTAAAGGTCATAAACCCCTTTAATGTATTCTAAGAATTCTACTGTCCTAGCTTTTGTGACTGTATATGTACTGTTGCAAAACTAGCATGAGATTGAAAATATATATCATGAAATCCATCACATTCAAAGCAAAATCTGTCACCTTATTTCAAATTCACTTCTTTTTCTATACCAGCAGTTCCTTAAATACAGCCACATTTCAGTCTTTCATATGTACTCAAATGTCAGTCACATAGTCTTTAACTCATTCAAGAAAAACATTAGTTCATGTTGTAAAGCACAAGTCCAACTTTGATCTTTTCATGTGGTTGTGAATCAACCCATTTTAATATATGTGCATATTTACATATCACACATATGTACACAGGAGTATACAGTGTCTAGGGTAAATGCATAGTGGATCATGAGAACTGAGATGTGGAATACAGAACAAAGAGAAATGGTAGGTAGGTAATGAAGAGCTCCATTCCTTGCTTGTCATAAAGCATCAGTAAAGACAGAGGGTTAAAGTGGGGACAGAAGGGGGTCTGGATTATAAACTATTATAGAAGAATGGAATGATTGTTTGGATGTCATTACTTAGAGGCAACAACAAGAAAATAAATGGACCAAGCTTGGAGACTTAAACAATGATGTTCTTGCAGCTAAGACTAAATAATGAATGGCCATTCACCCTATTCCTCAGGCTGTGAGGAGTCTGGGGGACTCTCCAGATTTGAATAATTTGAGCTTTTAAATTGATTCAATACTAACTCACACCAGAATGCTGGTAAGCTCCAACTGCACTTGTTTTGATCTTCTGCAATGATTCCCTTCCCTCCACATAATCAACATCAGACTACCACAAGGCATGTCTGCTAAGCTTATCAATAAGTTTGAAATAATAAGGTAGGGAAGAAAGTCTCTCAGAATGGTAAATGGACTTGAACTTCTTTCTTGTGACCAGAAATAAGCTTGTAAGGCCCTGGTATGAATCAACTCCTGGGCAAGCATAAACCAAACTGTTAACACAATGCAAACAGTTCATTCTAAGTAGAGACCAAGTAAAAGAAAAAAGACAAATCAGACATGGAAACAAAAGGAAAGTAATGAAAAGTAAGGATGTTTTCTCAGAAGTAGTGAGTAAAGTTTCTTTTCAACAATGAAGTTTTGTTTAGCAAAATGAGCATAATTGCTTCTATGTGCCTGTACATATGAATCAGTGCATTGCAGATATAAGCCCTTGTGGGCTGCTTCTCAGAACCATTGGTTCAAATACTATTTATGCTACTTCATTTGATAAGTTATTTTTTTTAATATTTTAAGAAGAATGAGCACAAGACTTAGGTATTTAAATCAAGTTAGTTTTGACATGGGACATCATTAATGCCTGAATTATGGTGATCTAAAAAAGAAATTTAACGAAACAATTTTACATTACGCTGACCAGGGTCTGGAAAGCTGCCCCCAGAATGTTTTTGGGAATCACTTTTTCATAAACTACACAGGACTACTGAGTGTACAGTTTTTGAGGGGAAATGTAAATTAGCATCGAACCCTACCTGGAATTTGCACTAACCATCAAAAGAACTCTTTTGTGTCACATATGGAGTTGAATTTTCCTAAAGTTGTCAGAATCTGACTTTCCATGATCCTATTATATTAGACAGTAAGTTTGCCACAGACTTCATGCAAACCTTAATTTAGAGCATTATCTGGTAGATCAAGGTAGTAGTGGTAACTATGGCCTCAGACAACCTGAGTCATACACAAAACCATACTCTAAGAAAATCATCTATGTTTATGATAATCAATAGATGTACTCTAACCCTAATCAGAGATTCTTCTGAGCCCTGCAAACACTGTCCAGTTGGGAAGTGGATGGCCAGATGTGCTGTATCTGGCACACCAAACATCTAATGGCAACTTGTGTGAAAGGCAGTTATTCTATACACTAGTGCTATTTCTGGAGACACATTACATATTGAACAACCCTGAATTATTTCATTTGAGAAGTAAATTTTATGATGGGAAGAAATGGTATACAATAATACTCAAATATCAATGTTAAAATATTACTGAATACATTATTTTTAATTCCAATATTTATGATCATAGACAGAAAAGTATTTTCTTCTTACAAAGAACACTAATTAGGGCCCCCTTCATGTCTCTGTTCCTCAGGCTGTAGATGAAGGGGTTCAGCATGGGAGTCACCACTGTGTACATCATGGCCATGACAGTTTCCTTGACAGTAGAGTTATCAGATGATGGACATAAGTACAAACCAATGACTGTCCCATAGAACAGTGACACCACAGACAGGTGGGAGCCACAGGTGGAGAAGGCTTTACGGATGCCTCGAGCAGACGGGACCTTGAGAATGGAGGACACAATTCGTGCATAGGACACAAGGATGAGCACAAATGGAATGACAAGGATCAGGCCTCCCATGACAAATATCACCAATTCATTAACATGGGTGTCAGAGCAGGACAGCTTCAGCAGAGCAGACATGTCACAGAAAAAGTGGGGGATCACATTGTCCTCACAGAATGACAATCTGGCCATGAGCAGGGTGTGCAGCATGGCATGGAAGGTGGTCAGCACCCAGGACAGCACCACCAGACTCACACAGAGCCTGGGGCTCATGATGCTCATGTAATGTAGGGGGAAGCAGATGGCCACATAGCGGTCATAGGCCATGGCCACCAGGAGGAAGCTTTCGAGGTCTGCAAAAAACAGGAAAAAGTACATTTGTGCCAGGCATCCTGCATAGGGGATGGATGGTTCTTGGCTCTGCATGTTCTGCAGCAACTTGGGCATTGTGACAGAGGAAAAGCAGAGGTCAGAGAAGGACAAGTTACTGAGAAAAGAATACATGGGTGTGTGGAGATGGGAGTCCAGGTGAATGAGGATGATGATGATGAGGTTCCCCAGGACGGTGGTGAGGTACATGGCCAGGAACAGGGCATAGAACAGGTGCTGATACTCTGGGGGGATGGGCAGGCCCAGGAGGAGAAACTTGGAGATGGCAGTTTGATTCCTTTCTGTGGTGCCCTGCATCTAAGATATTTAAGAGAAAATAAAAGACCCTTCAATATCCAAATAAAGTCAAATATATGTTCTTGACAAATGATCTGTGAATGTGCTCTACATTTAATCTCATTTTCATATTGAAAGATAAATCTGCAATCAGACATACACCATGACTAAATTCCAGCCATCTGGCACACTTTTTTCCGTTAGCATTAGAAACATCATTGACTCCTCGCTCCCATCTAAAACATACTGATGGGTTAGCTCTGTCGTCTTCAGTTCTCCTGATGATGCTATGGCCATTCACTCTCAGCAACTACAAGTGGCTGTTTTTCTAACAATGTGTTCCATATCAGTGTTTCCTGGAGCATTTTCCTGAACGCCCTTGTAATAATGTAGCACCAGTGCTCAAATTGCTCTCACGGCATTGATGCCACCTAAGCTTCAAGGGCGCACCTACCTCCTTCACTAATCCACCATCAAATGCTTAGTGATTAGCTCCTCCTAAACTTGTCAGGGCCAATCTCAAATTAACAGACTTCATTTCCCTCTGATCTTTTCCCAACCCACTCCTCCACCTTTTATATCTCAAAATGAAAGTAATCTAGTTTTAAGTCAGAATGCTAAGAGTTTTCCTTCTTATATTTGTTTCTCTAGCAGTCTAGAAAGTCCTATAGATTCTGAGCTGCTTTTTTTCCTGCATCTTTTCTATCCCTGATTCATTATTTCCTCCTTCTCTTCTCTTCATGCTCTTTTATTTTTTATTAATTTACTCAATTTTTTAACAATTTGATTCATATATAATGAATTCTAGTTATCTTCTTTCCCACCCCCACTTTTTCTCTTGTGCCTCCCAATCCTATCTACCAACTCTTCTGTTCCTAACTGTCTCTCTCACAGATTCATGACTTTTTGTTTTGTTTTGTGGCTGAATAATTTACCCAGGGCCATCTGTGTGACCACTGGATTGAAATTATACATTTGTGTGTAGTGAGATTTTCAGTGTGTAGGCAGCCAAAGACAATGCTAGCAGTTCCCTGGATCTATAAGTACGGAGTAATTCAGGGGTGTGGGGTAGAGCCATATCCATGTTTGCCTGTTGATGGGCAGTCATTCGTAATTGTTGAAAGTTCATTATTTCAATGACTATGTATTGCCCAAAAGGTGGAATTTCACAGCCCTTTTCCCTATATTCTCTCTTTTTATTCTTTTCTAGCTCTCCTCCAAGAAATGCCTGGAGCCTTCAAGGGGATAGTAAGCATGTCTTGTTCAGAGATGAGTTGCTTTGTGACCTCAGACTGACCAGTTGTCTCCTGTCTTCACCTCCAGAATGTTAAGATTAAGTTTGTGAGGCTATGACCAGCTTTGTTTCTCTAATTGAACTATGCTCATCCTATTTCCCAAATTTGGACCAGGCCAATATTATATCTGGATGGTTAAAACAGCTTTAGTTCCATTTCCCTGCTTCCCCACTCACTCTGATTCAATTTCTTCACTCTCTCACTGTCTGGGATGAAAAGTTGATGTCCATTGCCATGCTGAAAGTTTCATAAATGTTCAATATTTTTAAGATGAAGGTAAAATTATTTTAAGGGCACAAAAGACAAAATGTTCCTCAGGAGTTGTCCCTGGCATACCTCCACATTATTATCTGTCCTGCTGCATTGACATGTCCTACACAGCACTATGTGACTGACTTACCAACCATGATTCTTCACACCAGCTTCTCACAGCTGCTGTTCTTTCTGCCTGGGCTCATCTCCCCTGTGCTTCCACATCACCTGGCTTACCCTCAGTTTATCTTCCTTGTATATTGCATGTACCTCAGTGAGATAAAATTTTCATGTCTTTCCAGGCGAGGCCGACTGCTGTGTTTCCACAGCATCCTATGTTATCCCACAGCACTCAAGGCCCTGATCACTAGTTTGACTGACTTCATGTAGATTCCATGCAAGAAAGACTGTGTCGCCATCTTGTGGCATGGACAGCACCTGGCATGGTTCTTGGAAATGATCAGTGTTTTAGAAATTTTTCTCTGCTGTGCCTCAGGCTGAGACACAGATTCCTCCAACTTAAAGGGCTACAAACACTCATCTAAATTGATCACAATTATTATACCATCCTAGAAGAAGCTTTGGGCATCTTAATACATAATTCCTGGGTACAACTTCAATAACATGGAAAATATTATTCTGCCTAAGCCTACTACGTTTGTATCCTAAATGACCTGGGAGTCTATTATACATTATACACATATATTTTGTCTGTTGTGTTGATATTAGAATGAAAATAATGTGATATGTTTAGTAATTTGGCAAGAAGGATAGGGTGTAATTTCTACCCTTGAGACCATGCTCCAGCTAGTCTTCAGAAATAAGCACATGTTGGGTATGTCACAACAATGAAACACATAGGACCTTTTTCCTCTAAAGATAAATAACTGAATCCAAATGCAAGAATTTTTGTGCTGCTGGTGCTGTTTAGCCTAGCATGTTGATAATGCTTGCATATTTAGACATTGTATGCTGTTACCACAATAAGGAAAAGCATCAATAAAATTTTGTTTATGTGGCTTCATTGGAGGTTCTGTTTCTAAAAGATGAGGAAGATTTCAATTCGGCATCTAGCTATAATTATAAATCACAACCAAGGAATATCACCTGAAAGACAGAGCCACTCATTAGGAATATAAGTTTGAGCCATCCCCATGACAGTACTTTTCATCTCCCTCACCTGGCTCATGTGCAGTTCTCAGTCAAGGCTACACATGAGAGTCATAAACTGCAGAGCTTCAAGCTGCAGGTACAGCCCAGTGGTAGAGTGCTTGTCTGGCATTCCCAAGACACTCAGTTCAGTCCCCAGCGCTGAAAAATAAATGAAGCACAGAGGTTTCTAAAAACCCATTTTAGATATAAAGAAGCTGGTTACATTACTAAATGCTGATCTTGACATGGTAGGCTTTAGGTAGACTTTAATTCTACACATTAGAAATTCATATTTTACAGTTAATGATAGTTCTGCTGATCTGTCGACCACACTCAGAGGAATAAAATAATATATTTTTAGCACAAACTTTTGAACAGTTCCCCAATAAATGTGATGACTAAAACCTCTTGGAGGGGGACTGTCCAATGTACTCTGAAGTATTCTGAACAAATGAGTATTTTAATAATATAGCCAGGGGTTTAAAACCTATGTATTCACTTTCTTTCTCACAGAGATGCCATCATGCTGAAGTGACTCAAATTGTGAGAATGCATTTTATCCTGATGTTAGTAAATGCTTCCATTATAAATTACATAAACAAATCCTACAGAATGTTATAAAACCAGTAAAATCAAGACTCTCGGGTTGTAAGGACAGTGAGACATCAGCTCACTCACTCACCACCACCATCACTACTACCCAACCCTGGCCAACTTACCCAGAAATATCTCAGGGTAACTTCAGGGCCCTGTTCTAAAATCCTGCTCCCATTTATGCACCATAATCATAGAAAGGATGGTCTGGACAGCCATCACCTGTGTGTACACCACACCTGCTCACACTGCTCATCCTGCTTACCCCTAGGCCTAAGGGGACCTGCATCCCAGAGGAGCCTGTTTCCTAGAGGAACTAATTTAAAACAAAGTAATTATCCAGGTTCTATCTAGAGCCAATTCTCTCAGAGGCCTGTATTTCCGATCCTAGGCCCTGGTCATACATGACTATACTTGGAAAATGGTAGGAATGTAGAAGCTGATGGTGGGTGTTTATTCATCCCCATGCTGCTGTGTCAACAGAGCTTGCATTGGGGAGGTGATAGAGAACAGTCGAAGGAGCCAAAGAAGATACCAAAGACTGTGAATACTTTATCTACAATTTTCCACAGGAGCTCACTACATGTTTTGAAGCAGAGTACCATCATTAAAGACATGATTGAAAAAGAGTCCTTTGCTATGTACTCAGACTATAAGCCAACTCCCTGTAATCGGGCTCTAGAATATATATGCATGCTACTAATAAGAATCAGACTTAT
>LR751549.1:138342-161384 GCA_902729485.2 Mus minutoides | reverse complement strand
TTTAATAAGCAGGCTACAATCCAGATAGCCACAGAGGTTTGGCAGAGAGTAAGGGACTAGCAGGGAGGGATGGATATCCCTAGGAAGGAGAAATAAAACAGATAAGTGTAGGTGGGCAGGGGAGGCAGGAACAGGGGGATAAAATGGGGATAGGAGGAAAGAAGGGGTAAGGGAAGGAATATGGGAAGAGACAGATAGCCCTAAGAGCCATTTGAGGGGTCATGGGGGAAACTGATACAATAGAAGCGTCCTAAAATATGCTAATTTATGAAGATGATCTAAATAAAATTATCAAATAATGGGGGAGATGAAGTGACCCAAGTGGACATTTCTGGTCACCAAATGAAGCTTCTTGTGCTGGCAATGGGTTATATCTAATTGAGTTGTTGGCTAAAGACATCCCATTGGAACTCCCAAACAACCCAGGCTATTGCCAAAGCCATTGGCTGCTGTCCTTAAACTGATAGTAAAGTCCTATTCCTGACAACAACCACACAACTCACTGAACACAGAGAAATAGAGTTGATGCCTCCATATAGCCATCACCCCTATAGACTACTGTTCATGATACTTGAGGTGTTCAGCACACTACCGAAGGAGAAAGGTAACTACCGATCAAGCTACAAAGTCTTGAATCTACAATAATGGCCTGCTTGTAAGATGTGCTAGGGCAAAAGTGGCACAAAGCTTTTGGGGGTAACCAGCCCGTGTCTGATTTGAGTAAAGGCCCATTCCATGAGATGAACTATATCCCTGATACTGTTCTGGTGGTCAAGAACCAGAGACAAGATAGGTCAGGGACCTAGGGAAAAATTGAATACTCTTGTTCTGCTAAAGGAACGAACTAATAAAGTGTTACTCCTGACAACATTCTGCTCTGGTCAGATCAATGTCTTAACCTTCATCATGGAGGCTGACTCCTGCAGCAGATGGAAACATACTGAGACGCACAGCTGGGCGGTGGACAGAGAGTGAGAGACCTTGGAGCACTCCGTCCTAAATGGGATTCCTGCATGGATTTCTTTCCCTCAGGACTCAAGAGAATCCTCTGAAAGAGGAGGCAGAAAAATTGTAAGATACAGACTGGATGGCAGACACTAAGGAAACAAGGCTTTCTAAACACAGCAGGAGTGACACACACATGAGCTCACAGAGACTGTGGCAGCATGCACAAGCCTCCGTGGGTCTGCACCAGATGTGACCCCAGTGCTGAAAGAAGTGGACACAGGCCCGCATCTCTAATTCATATCTAATTGATAACTGCTTGCAAATGAAAACCAAAAACAAACAGGTTTCTCAACAGAGTCTCACTGGGGATACAAACCACTCTTAAAGCTTGTCCCACATCCAACAGTAGATGACCAACACAAAATAAACTCAGTGCCATCTTTGGAGGCTCTTTGTTGCCTAAGGGTTTTACAGGGCCCCCACCCCCAGTCTTACAGGCCCTTTGTGTATATATTATGGCATTTGGTTTTGTGCTCTTAGGGGAAGCCTGTATGTACAAACATATGTCTGTGCATCTACGTGTTTCATATTTTTTTGGCTCTTTTCTTGTTTGTTTTTGTTTTATCTTATTTCATTTTATTTTATTATCAGCCTTTAGATGTCTGTTGGTTTTCTAACAAGAGCCCAAAAGGATATGAATTCCAATTGAAGGGGAGATTGGGAAAATCTTGGAGGAGTTGGGGCAGGAGAATACACTGAATCTGGAACTTATGGGTTCAGCCATACTGGCTGGCTAAAAAGCTCTGTGGATCTTCCTCCATCCACTTCCCCAGTACTGGGATAAACTCTGCCTGATCCAGTTTTATGTTCTTTCTACCATTATCCCTCACCCTGAAAATCCATTCCTTCACAGACTACTCAGACTTCTGCTTGAATGAATCAGCAAATACATTAAGCGCTTTCATATCGCAGCATGCCTCCTCATAGACTGCATCTCGTCTGCAGCTCTAGGAGCCTTCTGTCCCTTAAGTCTGGTTATACAGCTAGCAGTAACTACTGGTGGGTCCTGAGGGACATCAGTACTGTCTTGCCTGGCATTTCCTCCAGACAAGGTCACTGCTGGTTTATCAGTCAATGAGGGGTTAATTTCCTCTGTCAAAGATGAAAAGGGGAATATTTCAAGGGGTGAATGTAGAGAGACTATTTACTTCCTCAGGTGAGATAAACCCTTGAGAGTCTGAGGGATCAAAGTTCTCAGCATCAATAGGGTCCTCCTACACATCCCCAAGTAACAGGATCCCATTCTTTACTAATTAATGCCCTTTAACCACTGACACCCTCAGAGGCTGGGACTTGAGTTCTCTCTGTAATTCAGCCAACCTTATAATGAGGGCTTCGGTTTGATTTTCCACAATTTGATCTCTGTGGCTGTTGGAGAGAAGATTGTCTTTCAGGGCAAACTTAGAAACCTTTAGACTGTTTATGTACCTCTGAAGCTGGTCAGTTTTATGTTTAAGTTCATTGTTGTCCTGACGTGTGTGCGTGTGCATGTGTGTGTGTGTTTGTGTCTTAGTTAGGGTTTTACTGCTGTGAACAGACACCATGACCAAGGTAACTCTTATAAGGACAACATTTAACTGGGGCTGGCTTACAAGTATTATCTTCAAGGCAGGAGCATGGCAGCATCCAGGCAGGCATGGCACACGAGATGCCGAGAGTTCAATATCTTGTTCCGAGGGCAAACAGGAGAAGACTGGCTTCCAGGCAGCTAGGATGAGGGTCTTAAATCCCATGCCCACAATGACACACTTCCTCCAACAAAGCCACACCTATTCCAACAAGGCCATACCTCCTAATATTGCCACTCCCAAGGCCAAGCATATTCAAACCACACACAACCACACACACACACACTCTCGGAGATTATCAGAAAGACTTACAAGCTGCACTCCAGCTAATCCAACAATGGCTGGCTTTGAATGGAAAGTCCACAAATCCAGTAGTTAACTGCTTAGTCCACAGGTTTGATGTCTTGGCTGGTCTTAAGTATATACAGTAGCCCTGAAGAAGCAGGCTCTAATGTCAGTGAAGGAATGGATGTGCTGGGAAGGTGAGAGCAAGCAGGCAAGAGCAAAAGCTTCCTTCTTCCATGTCCTCACACAGGCTTCCAGCGGGAGATGTGGCCCAGACTGGAGGTTGGTTTTCCCAATACAAATGATCTGGATTAAAGAATGTCCTCCTACCTTACAGATTCAAATTAAAAGTAGATCTTCCAACTTCAAATTAATCAAAAATCCCTTACAGGGATTTGGGGGTTCTAGTTAATTCCAAATATAATCAAGTTGACAACCAAGAATAGCCATCACACCCTGTCCCCATGGCTTGCTCATCCCCCTTTCTTTATATACCTCAGTACAACCTGCCCAGGGGTGGCACCACCCACATCAAACTTTAATCATGAAAATACCCCTATAGGCTTGCCAATCTGATGGAGGCATTTTCTCTTGAAGTTCCCTCTTCCCAAATTACTGGAACTTGTGTCAAGTTGACAAAAACCCAGCCAGCACAGAGGCCTGGAAACTGTGGATATTCCCTTTTTAGCAAGAAGCAAGTGAGCTATAGTGTGGTTATTCATGTAGATCTAAGAGGCTGGCTTAATTTGTCAAAGCCTGAGAGCAGACCAGGAGAGGCTGTGACCACAGGGTCACAGAATTGCAACTCAGCTTCTGAAAAACAAGTGACAGAGCTCCAGGCCTTCCACCAGGGACTGTGCTCTAAGTCATGTCTCACGGTGGGTCCCTGAGAGCCCATGGGGCCTCCAGAGGTTCAGGAAACATCTCAGAAGCTGAACACAGGTAGGCTTGGGGCTTCCAAACCTTAGAGCTCATACACTTTTGTGTTGACTTTTTTTTTTTTAGATTTGCTTTTAGTTGTGTGTATGTGTGTGTATATGTCTGTGTGCATATGTGTGTGTTGGGGGGGTGTACATGTGAGTGCAGGTGCTCTCAGAAGCAAGAGTCATAAGATCTCCCTGGGCCTAGATTACAAGAGGTTGTAAGTGGCTGTATGTGGGTGCTGGGAACTGAACTCAAGTCCTCCACGAGAGCAAGAGGAGCTCTTAACCACTCAGCATCTCTCCACTCAGCATCTCTCTCTCTACCCAGCATTTCTCTGGCTCCTTGTTGAATCTTGAGTTGTGCTTGCTTCAGTCACTTTTCAACACTATAACAAAGAACTGAGAAAATCAACTTCAGTTGCAGTTAGTTGGATTTTTTAAAATAATTTATTCTAATTGGCATAATTATATAATTTTCCCTTTTACGTTGCAGTAAATCTCCTCCCAAATATGTCCCCGGCAATGAAAACATAACACAGTTAATATGATTACATGTTGCACACCTAGATTGGGCAGATCTACCGCTACACTATTCCATCTTCCACAGCTTATGAGACCCCTTAGAACTTGCAGTTTCTCCAGGCCATGTGCTTCTTCTGCTCTGCTTTTCTTCTTCTTCCTCCTCCTCTGCATCCTCTCCCTCTTCCATTTTCTCCTTCTTCTCTCCACCTTCTTTCTCCATCTTCCCTTTTATCTGCCAATCATCAGCTCTCCTTTATTTTACAAATTAAGGTGGGAAGCAGGTTTACAGGAAACCACCTGAGTGCTGACTCATTCCTTGTTTGAAACCCCTCACAGGAGAACAGATTTAACATCAAATATAATTAGCCCCAGGGCTATCCACAACATTTCCCCCTTTCTGTCCAATTAAAAGACTATTTTATCTCAGATATAATTGAACATAACTATTACAATTTTGTAATAGTACAAGAGACCTAACACAACCTAACAGTCCATCATGTTTGTTAATTAAACAGAACCTCTGTCATCTACCCCTACTTAAAAGATTTATAATTCTATATCTGCCTGTGTCTTGGCTTTAGATTGAATGCCATCTGAAAACCATCCTCTCAAAACTATTCCTCTCAAAATAAAAAGCCTGGATTGGCTAGGAGACTATGTAGTTTTCAACTCCATCAGAAATCCAAGAATTACTGATATTAACTGAAAATATATAGGAAGCCTAACACAGTTCCCAAAACTCAGCCAATTTATAGAGACTGCTGATCACCTAGACTATCCCTTACTTCAACACGTTGGAGCATCAGTCTTCAGCCTTCTGGCCAGGGTCATCTGACAGACTTAGAGAAACAGGAATATTAAGGCCTAGCCTACTCTGTCTCAGCAGAATCAAGTTGTCCTAACCTGTAATCCTAACCTGTTGTGCTTGGGACGGTATTATGTCTGTAGATGAAATGAGGCAATTCTTGCCTAGTGGCTGTTTCACCACAATTGGAGTAACTCAAAGATGCTCAGTTTCTTCTTTGAATCCAAGACAGGGAAAGCTGTCAGGAGCAGATGAGTCTCAACAAAATGTGAGTAACATTAAACATCACATTCTGTGGATTTCTGACGTTTTTGAAAACCAACTATGTGAAGTAACCTAGACTGCTGTCTGTTAACTACTCTCGGCCATTTCTAATTAAAATAACTGAAAACACCCTAACGATAAACTAGGAGCCATGAATTTCCTATTTGGCCCTTAACTCACAGGCTTGAACATCTCAGATCTGTTTATAATAACAGCAATAGAAGGACTGGGTCTAAGCTCTGTACTTCAAAAATTTTAGTACCAAAGACAAGCTATAATAACCATCCCCCAGCCCCAAAGCTTAGGGAACTGGAATGACAATTCTTCATAACTTCTTCAAGCTGAATATAGGCATTGAGATATTTTTGAAGAGAGGGGGAAGGGTAGGGAAATGGGGGAGTTAGTTGGCCTTAAGAAGGCCACACCAGGGCTGGTGAGATGGCTCAGCAGGTAAGAGCACCCGACTGCTCTTCCAAAGGTGATAAGTTCAAATCCCAGCAACCACATGGTGGCTCACAACCATCCTTAATGAGGTCTGGCGCCCTCTTCTGGAATGCCTGAAGACAGCTACAGTGTACTTACATATAATAAATAAAATAAATCTTTAAAAAAAAAAAAAAAAAAAAAAAGGCCACACCAGTGATTGTATTAGTCTCAGATGTCTGTGTGCTGACTGGATCCAGATGAAAAACCAAGACATCAGGAGTTCAGGCAGGTCAGTTCAGCATTTCTGATGATGAAATTCACTAAAGCTGTATATTCTGTAATATATAAATCTCAAAACAAAATTTTAGTATCATCAAGATAAATGTTTTGTTTCATTCTCTGGAATCTAGTTCTCAGGGGGTCTCCCCCTATCAAATCTGATCCATATAACTCTGGAAGGTATAAATACCTTAATCACCTTTTCCAAAAACACAAAGACAAAACATTTTCCCCAAATCAGCATATCCTCCAGCAGGTAACCAGGAAAACCTGTAGCTTGCCCTCTGTCCCAGAGGAACAATGGAAAGAGTCGTACATAACCAAAGACAAAATGGAGTCCCTTGTGTCAGAAGGGAAAGTGAACTTTTGGGATGGTTGTGAAACCCTTATGAAATGCAGCCTCACTGGGGGAAACAGGTCACCAGGGGTGGGCCTCAGTTCATTCTCTGCTTCCTGACTGTGAATGCAGTGAGACAGGCTGCCCTCTCTCTGCCAGCGTGCCCCTCCATCCATCTATCACAGAAGGTGTCTCCTAGGACTCTAAGCCTGTTTTCCCTTGAGCTGTTTCCCTCAGGCATTGTGTCACAACAAGAAACACAACCGGTGCAAGAGAATAGGGGCTTGAGGGGGGTGGGGGCTCATGGGACCAGAGAGCAGACAGGAGAGTATGAGAGAGAGGGAGAGAGAAAGAAAGAGAGAGAGAGAGCCTGAGGTCTGCAGAGACAAGATATAACTTTTAAAGGCACACCCTCACTGACCTACTTCTGCCAATGAGGTGCCATCTCCTGGTTTCTCCTATCTCCCAATAATGCCATCAAATCATGACTGCATTGATCCACTAATTCACTGACTAATAAATTAATTCATCCTCATGATCCAATCATGTCCCCAAAGGCCCATTTCTGAAGTCACCAAGGCTTCAACACTTAAGTTTAGGGAGACTGTTGCAGCAGGAAACCAAACACATCAATTTAACCAATGGTAAGGGTTGGAGAGATGGCTCAGCTATAAAGAGCACTTACTGCTGTGTGGAGGACCAGGGTACAGCTCCCAGCACCTGCAGCAAGAAGCTCACAACCACCTCTAACTCCAGTTCTTGGGGATCTGACATGCTACAACATCTGCAGACACCCGTACACACAGTGCGCTTAACCTCACACAAGTATACATACAATAGATAGATAGATAGATAGATAGATAGATAGATAGATAGATAGATAGATAGATAGATAGGATGGATAGATGGACAGACAGATGGATGAGCGGACAGATGGACTGACAGACAGACGGCTGAAGAGATGGCTCAGTGGTTAAGAGCACTAACTGCTCTTCCAAAGGTCCTGAGTTCAAATCCCACAACCATATGGTGGTACACAACCACCCATAATGAGATCTGACTCCCCCTTCTGGTGTGTCTGAAGACAGCAACAGTGTACTTATGTGTAATAATAAATAAATCTTTGGGTCAGAGCAAGCAGAGATTGAGCAAACAGAGTTGACCAGAACCAGCAGGGCTGACTGGAACAAGTAGGGTTGACCAGAGCGAGCAGAGGTCTTAAAATTCAATTCCCAACAACCACATGAAGGCTCACAACCATCTGTACCGCTACAGTGTACTCATATACATAAAAATAAACAAATAAATTTCTAAATAGTTTTTAAAAAGAAGGAAGGAAGGAAAGAAGAAAGGGAGGGAGGGAGGGAGGGAGGGAGGAAGGAAGGAAGGAAGGAAGGAAGGAAGGAAGGAAGGAAGGAAGGAAGGAAGGAAGGATAATCTAAAAGGTATTTAAGTTGTCATGTTTTCTTTCAACAACCTAAATATTTTATGTCACTATGGTTTTCTGGGCTGGTTTCCGATGAGAAGTCTGATGTAATTGCCATCCATTTCTTCTAGAGAGAACACATTCCCCAGCATTCTCTGGCACCCCACTTACAGCTTCCCAGAAGACTTTGTGTTTCTCTTTGGGTGTCTGTACTTACACAGTGAGCTGAGGAGTGGGACTGCTGCAGCCGCTGCTGGCTCTGCTGCTAGTGCCGTGGGAGCTCTGTGGAGCTGAGATGTTTGCATCTGCCATTGATTGTTGAAAATTCTCCACCATGATAACCATTGTTATTTCAAATCCTGCTGCTCCTTTCGCTTTCCTCTCTGTCTATCCCAGCACGCACAGGTTACACTGTGACAGGTTACACTGTGCACCGATTACATTGTTTGTGCACAGGTTGCACTGTGACTGGCTACTGTTTGTGAGTAGGTTATCCTATTTGTGTATAGGTTATACTACGTAGCCCTGGCTGGCCTCAATCTCACTGAGATCTACCTGCCTCTGTCTCCTTAGTGCTGGGATTAAAGTTATATGCATTCACACATGGCCTCAATATTCTTTTCAATTGTGATTACATGTGTGGGTGTGTGCAAGTCAGTGGGTTCCTGGAGAGGCCAGAGGCATCCGATGGAACTGGAGTTACAGGCAGTTGTGTGTTACCTGTTGTGGGAGCTGGGAACCCAACGCAGGTCCTCTGTAAGAGTGTGCACAGTCCTAGCAGCCAAGCCTTCTCTCCAGCCCTGTTATGGTGTGTCTGCTTTCTGTTTTCCTTTCGACTCTGCACCAGCATCTCGAGCCTCCTGCTCACCCATCTGTCCTGTATGAGTTTGCTTTTTCCGTTATGGCCTGTGACATTTAATGTCAGGTATCGACTTGAATGAGGCACAATATATGCATGTTAAACATTATTCTAGGACTAAAAAGAGCTCAATTAGTAGAGTGTTTACTCAGCATGAACAAAACCCTTGGTTTGATCTGTGTGAACAGGGCACAGCAGTGCAAGCCTGCAATGCCAGTATTCAGAATGTGGAGGCAGGAGGAGGGGAGATGAGAAGTTCAGGTACAGAGCAAGTATAAAGCCAGTCTTGGCTACATGAGACTCTATTTCAAAGCGCAACATTTCTGTTTCTAAATGAGGTTAGTATTTAGAAGAAGTAAAGGAGGTTACCTTCCCCAGTGTGCTATCCAATAGGCTGAGGTCCTGAACAGAACCAGAAAAGAGGGAGCCACCTCTTCCTGCCTCTGTGTTTGGTCTGGCAGTCTTATCTCACCCCCTGCTCTTGGTCCGGAATGCACATTATCTGCTGCACTGGCTGTGGAGTCCTCATTGAACCTGACTCAAGATGAGAACGGAAAGGGCCCAGAAGTCGACGTCTGTCGTATATCGTCCTAAATCGGAGGTACTAGTTTAATCCGTTGAGAAGTCTTATTTACGATTAATAACTGAGAAGAAGAGACACATTAGACTGACGACATCTCGGAAAGTGTGTCATTGGAGCCAAAAAGAATTTATAGGTACAGAGAGACCCTATGCTGTGATTTTCTTCAGTGGTTTGGGATCTTGGTTACAAACCAGCCGTGGTGCATAGGTGTCTGTTCCAGCCACTTCTACATTGAGCTGATTCTCTACTTTGTTAATCTCTCCAGCACTGGTCAGTGGATTGCCCTGAGAACACAATTTTCTGTCATGACTGAAAATGGTTTATTTTTAGTTTTTTCAGCATGTTCCTTGTAATAAGGAGGAACATAACAAATTTTTGAGATAGAGAGATAAAGAGATGATAGATAGGATAGAGTCTCATGTAGTTCAGGCTAGCCTCAAAATAGCCATGTTGCCTAGGATGGTCTTGAACTTGTGATCCTCCTGAATGCTATGATTTAGACCTGCACCACCATGCCTGGGTTCATGTGGTACCCGGGACTTTGTGCACACTGGGAAAGCACTTTATTAGCTGAACTACATTCCCAAGATGGGAATCATGACTTCTAAGCTCTTTCCATATCAAAGCTTGAACAGGAAGTGCCCCTCACGCTGCTATTTTTGAGTCAAGAAGAAAGAATGGAATTGAAAGAAGAAAGTGGGAAAGTATATATACCAATACCAAGGACAGAAAACACTCCGGGGTTCCCACAAACTTTCAGAAATAGAATATATCTCCAAGATACACAAAGGACAAGAGTAATGGGCTCTTGGAATCTGATTCCCTGTGAACAGGTTGGGAGCCAAGAAGTCTGAACTCCCACGACATTTTCAGTGGCTTATCGGCCCGGTCAGAGAACACAATATGGAAACTATGCTTATATTGTGTAGCAATTTTCTTTGGTGCCAGGAGCCTCATTAAAACCCAGAGGGTATTTAAGACTCTGGAAGTTTTAAAGGAGGGATCATTAAGAAATTCTAAAGGAATTAAACTCAAAGTTCTCAGGAAATTCCTGAAACTTACAAGATGCAGAAGGCCTCTCCCTCCCGATGGATACATAAGCAGTGAAGACTGCTAAGGACAGAAATCAGCTGGGCAGTCTAGAGGAGACTCTCTGAGCTGTCAAGCTGCTAACAACTCATACTGTGAGCTCCTGGGTACTAGCTTTCAAGAGTTGTCACTCATGTGGGGCTGAGCTTTCTATGGCACAGTTGCCTTTGAGTTGTCCCTGTAAGTAACCCCTCAACTATATTCCTGTTACTGACACCACCACCACCCCCATTTAATTCACCAAATTGGGCTTTTGCAAAACAGTTACTTTGCTCTGTCATTGTTTTCCTATTTGAGTGTGTAGACATTTGTGTCACGTCTCCCCAGAAATAATGTCACACACAGACTGCAAGCCATAAAACTTCTACCAGACACTTTGTAAACCTCACCTCTAATCATCACATTAAAACTCTAAAAGCGTGTGACAAATCATTTCACAGGAAGGACAATTAAGTCCCCAACAAGAAGGAAACTCACCCAAGCTACTCTGCTGATAAAACTAGAGGCTTATATCCAGTCCCCAGTGTGGGGTCTCCAACCTCACCCTCAGCTCTGTCATCCCATCATATCAGAGAATTGAGTTCTGTCACCCAACCCTTCAAAGAGACAGTGTTAGTGAGTGTGAGATGAACAGAGTTGAACAGAGCCAGGAGAATTCCCTCCATTTTGGTCCTCAAAAAATTCTTTTTGTGAACTAGACTTGGTGGCACGTGCCCAAAATGGTCATCTCAGGCCTTGGAAGGTGAGGGCAGGAGGAACAGAAGTTCATCGTTAGTGAACTGGAGACCAGTCTGGGATCTATGAACCCGGGATGTGTGTCTCCACAACAAGAAGTCCTTTGTTAAAACCCTAACCTTCCTGCTAAGGTCGTGTAGCAGACCCCGCAGTAGCCTCCTGTCCCCACATAGATCCCACATCATCTCTCCATCTCTCACCAGCACTCTTGTCTCTGTATTGTTCACCTTGAGTCACGGTGGCACACTGTTCATTTATGTCTACGAACATTATATGTATATTAAACATACAGAGGCCTTTCCTTGTTATTCCATATGCCAGCGGTTATCAACCTGTGAGTCTCAACTCCTTTGGCGCACATATCAGATATCCTGCACATCAGCTGTTTACATTATGATTCATAACAGTAACAAAATTATAGCTACAAAGTAGTAATGAAAATAATTTTATGGTTGGGGTGGGTCACCTCAACATGAAGATGTATAGTAAAGGGCTCAGCATTGGGAAGGTTGAGAACCACTGCCACAAGCAATATAGAACATCAGCTAGTTATGTAATACTGACATCACCTTAAGAGTTCCTGTACACACGAGGAGCCAGGCATAGTGGGTATCTGTAGTTTCATCACTCCTGAGGAGGCTGAGGCAGAAAGATCAATGTAAGTTCAAGACCAGCCTGGGCTACAGAATTAGAACTTGTCTCCAAATATAATAAGATACAGAAATACAGCTCAGTGGTTAAGAGCACTGACTGATCTTCAAGAGAACTTGGGTTCAATTCCCAGCTCCCACATGGCAGCTCATACCATCCACAACTCCAGTTCTAGAGTTTGGCACCAGAAGAGGCCTGAAGAAGTACACAGACATGCACACAGACACATAGGAAATATAAAAATAATATAAAATGATAAAATAATATAAACCTATATAAGGACATGTAGAGGTTTTCTGCAAATAGTCATTTTACCACAAGGGCTTGTGTGTAGACCTCAGCATCTCCAGGAATCCAGGAACCAATCCCCTGAGGGTACTAAAGAAGGGGTGCAGATGTTAGCTGCTCTCTGGGGAACTCCAATGTGAACTCAAGAAACAAGACCCATGGACCAACTAGAGTCAAGGGCCCGAGCTCAAGCAAGTCTGGCTTGAGTACCTGCGCAGCTGTGCAAGTCCCTACGCTCCTGAGATTCTCCCTTGTCATGGAGAACAGGATGAGGTCTTTAGGGTAAAGGATTTTACCACTATGGCCATTAGTCTTCATAGCTGCCAGTGAGAATTGGTTTTTAATATCCGAGGCGAATCCAGAAAGAACTAGGCCTTAAAGCTAACGACCAATTCATTAAAGAAGTGGTCCAGTTATTCTGGAACCGCTGTGATCTCTGCAAATCTTGTTATTCTGTTTATAATCAGACGTCTAAGAACAATGAGCTTCAATGTTCTCTGGTTAACGAGCTATTAGCTCATCTTGAAGACATCGGGATCCCTTAGAGATCATTTGCAAAATGTAATTCATTACATTCCCTTAAACACTTTGAACTGCATTATAAATTTAGCACATTGCCTCTCGTTCATAAGTACTTTAGTTGTCAAACAAGGCAAACCACAACCTCAGCAAGCAAAATCCTGCAAGTATTCAGCTGTAAATCTAGGAAACAAAACTTACCTCTGCAGTGAGGCACCAGTTTCCCATAAAGCCCAAGGAGGGGCACAAAAATGAGTCAGGTTTTCTTTCTTTCCCCCTTAAAATTACAGGTCTAAACTTTATTACTCATTTAAACTGGAAGGCATCAGTGCTGGGGAGATGGCTTGGTCAGTAAAGTGCTTGCTTCACAAGCATGGAGACCTGAGTTCCATCCCCTAGAACCCACTTGTTAAAAAAAGATTTATTTATTTTATGTATATGAGTGCACACACTGTCGCTGTATTCAGACATACCAGAAGAGGGCATTAGATCCCATTACAGATGGTTGCAAGCCACCATGTAGTTGCTGGGAATTGAACTCAGGACCTCTGGAAGAGCCGTTAGTGCTCTTAACCACTGAGCCATCTCTCCAGCCTCAGAATCCACATTAAAAAAAAAAAAAAAGCTTGAAGATGCATTGACTTTAATAGTCCCAGAAATGGAGAAATGGAGAGACAGGTGGCTCTCTGGGGGTCACTTGTTAGCCAGTCGGGCCTACTCAGTGAGTGCCAGGCCAGTGTGAGAGTCCTCTGGCCTCTGTACCTGCACACACACACACACACACACACACACACACACACACACACACACACACACCAATTAATTAGAAGCATCAGCAACTTGTCCATCCTTAGTATGTTAACAATATTTAACACAGAGATCATTTCTAAACATAATGTGGAAGTTTCCGTTGTTCACAGCAGGCACACTCATACTTTCCTAAGTAGAAGAGGCTCTTGAAGACAACATGAACTGCCACCAGCAGGCCAAGAGGCCACCTTCTGGGAACTGGTGATCTTGGACATGCAGTACCTTTTGTTCAGAGAGTCAAAAGTCCAGGATTATTGACCTGGTAACCACAGTGACCAGAAGGACCCACAAGGCTCTCTATGTAGTTATAATTACAGGACAAAAAGGATCAACTCTGTGACCACCTCCTGGGCAAGTGACCCTTACTCATTTGGGAAGGTCACACACTATTACCATCCTGACAGGAATGTGAATATTCTAAAGGAACACTTGTGTCCCTCCCTCCAGTGTCAGACCATTGGGGCAGTCATCCATGGGGAGTGGAATTTCCTCAGGTATCTCCTGCTGGCAGAAGGAAAGGCTGGATCCTTGGGACCAATCCCAGGGGAGATTTCATACTGCTGACACTTGTCATCACTTAGGATGGCCCAGGGATAAGGTGCTTGACACACAAGCCTGATGACCTGAGTTCAATGTCCAGCACCCACGAAAAGGTAGAGGGGACAACCAACTCCAGAGACCACCTTACAGAGGAGGAGCCTGGGGCAACGATGGCGAGGGACCATAACTTGACCAGGACCACTTACTTATGTGCACCTCTGTACATAACTCAGCTTACTTATGTGCACCTCTGTACATAGCTCACACCCTTCAGGACCCTGAAGATAAAGTTGGGAAGGCCGTGGGGACCACTGCATCTCTTTGTTCCCCTTCCCAGTGTGGCTACACTGAACGCATATCTTGTCTCTGCTTCTCCTTGTTACTAGTCTGATTAATGGGTCTGTTTTTTTTTTGTTGTTTTTTTTTTTCAACTTTTATTAGATATTTTCTTCATTTACATTTCAAGTGTTATCCAGAAAGTTCCCTATATCCTCCCCCCTCCCGGCCCTGCTACCCTACCCACCCGCTCCCACCCCCTGGCCCCGGCGTTCCCCTGTATTGGGGCATATAAAGTCTGCATAACCAAGGGGCCTCTCTTCCCACTGATGGCCAANCTGGTTTTATGTGGAGGTCCTTCAACCACTTAGACTTGACCTTAGTACAAGGAGATAAGAATGGATCAATTCCCAGTCTTCTACATGATAGCTGCCAGTTGTGCCAGCACCATTTGTTGAAAAGGCTGTCTTTTTTCCACTGGATAGTTTTAGCTCCCTTGTCAAAGATCAGGTGAGCATAGGTGTGTGGATTCATTTTAATGGGTCTGTTAAGGGCAGGTGGCCAAGCCTGGCTTCTTAGGAGATGCCTGGCCCAAGCTGTGAACCTAACAACAGAATGTCACATTCCTTATCCAGACTCTCACGTGTCGTCAAAAGGAGGCAAGCAGTGAACCCTTGTCAGAGCAGTATGTACTGGTTTCAGCTTCAGGGCAGAGATGGCTCGCTCCAGGAACCCTCACTGTCTATCCCAGAGCTTGTGCTATCAGCCAAGGGCGGCAACTTTCCGGGAGATGACCGCATGGCTGTGGTCCTCACATAGTCCTTCCCCTGGGCACCCCGACTTTCCTGATTTTATTTCCCAGAACCTTGAGGGGACTGGGAAAGGAGGAGGGTCCAGAGCAGTTTTGAGGAACACATTCAGTAGCTGCAGGTGTGGGGGGAGCAGCAGGAACAGGAATAGGCACTGACCGAGGCTGGGGCTGTCGGTCACCACAGGAAACAGCCTCCTGGGCTTACAGTGGGCCCTGTGAAGACTGAAACATGCCTCCTCTCCTCGTTCCCCATACCACAGCCTGGGCAAAGAAACCATACATCCCCATCTTCCGAAGCTAGTAAGAAAGGCCTTCCTGCCAGCCCAGTACAGTGGAGGCTGTTTGGATTCCATGTTAATTTCTTTCTTTCTTTTTTGAGCCAGGGTCTGGCTAAGAATCCCTGGCTAACATGGAACTTGGCTATATATGCCAGACTGATAATTCCAGACTCACAGAGATAGACCTGCCTCTGCCTCCAAAGTGCTGGGATTAAAGGCATGTACCACTGTACCTAGTGATTTTAATGAAATCACTACTTCTAGAAGCTGTGAGTCCTGCTGTATTCTCACAAGCTGATTCACACACACACACACACACACACACACACACACACACACACACACCAGTCTATGGAATCCAGGGGCTCTCCATAGGTGGGCAATCTATTAACTGAGTCACACCTCCAGACACTCACAAGACGACTCTATGTGGAGTTCTGAGGAGCATTCCTGTCGGTATCCCTCCAGGGTTCAGGAGGGCTGGAGGGTCCCCACTGGTGAAGGCTGAGCAGGTGGGAAAGCCCACCATATGATCACCTCCACCTGTGTACTGTGTGACAGTACTTCCCATTCTGGCCAGCAGAGGGCGGTGCCGCACCATGAAGACGTTCCCTCTCCGAGGCCCCCCCCCCCCCCACGAATTTCAAGGGCTGCTAATGGAATAAGGTGTGCTGTCTGGCAGCTCTCCCCTGCTTCCAGTCAGATTCTTGGGTCACCAATGTGTGAACACCAGGTTCTCTGCACCCCTGGACTCCTACATAACACGTCCAAAGCACTGGGACCTTCTGGGAGCCTGGGAAGTCCTGTGGGTCTCAAGCTAGTATGTGTTCACAAGGCATCACCAAATCTGTTAGGCAGCAGGGGTGTCCCCAACAGGGCACTCGAGGCTCAGAACAGCCTTTTTCTGGGTATGGGCTGCTTTTCAGAATGTCAAAGCTACAGACTGGTTAGGGCAGAAGTGGGGACCACCAAGCTACAAATTCTGCAAGTGCCAAATCAGGGCACACCAGCCTCCCCAACAGTGATTCCTCCCTTCCCGGTGCTTGCTCAGCCACACGGCCTAGGTGGTAGGTTGGTACCTCAACTGTGGCTCCCACAGAAAAATCCTGCAGCTCCCCAAGGGTATCTAGGGCTCAAATACCCCATGCCTTTCAGTCCTGAGGAATTCAATTATATGGGAAAACTGAGGTACAAAGAGAGGAAGTGATTTGCCCAAGACCTCAACGAACCACAATACCAGAAATTACAGCCAATAACTGGATTCCAACAGGCTTCTTGGCTGTGAGTTTCTGGGGTTCGAATCACTGGGGAAAGCAAAGGCAGCTCTTGCCATCTAGAAGTCTGGGAGAGCCGCTGTGTGGTCACAGGCTGGGTATAGGGGTACAGATCATGAGTGTACTGTGGGCCTAGGCAGGAGCCCCTCTAATTCCAGCATGAGTGACTTACCAGAAAGACACTGAGATGCCCAGGGAGATGTCAGCCCTTGCCTGTGACTAAACACAGCCTCTTGGCAGGCCCTCACCATGGGGGACAATTAAGAGGGGAGAGAAAGAAAGGAGGGGCTGTCAGAAGAGCCATCCACATCACTGACTGTACCGATTCCTGCGGAAAAACGCCCCCTGTGTCTCCCTGTCACTGTGCAAGCTGGCTTGGGTCCCTCTTCTGTTCTCGTGACTGGCATCCAGAGGGAGTATTGTAACCGATCACCCAGATTTTCCATCAGAGAAAACCTATTTTCATACATGACAGACACTGTTTTGTGTAAGAGACTGGACCAAGGATGCAGGGATAGATGAGAAACTAGAATGATGAGGATATAACCTCATCCTGGACCAGAGGGGTCGAGGTCAACAAGATGGGACGGCAGGCCCAGGGAGGTAAGAGCCTTGGGGAGCTGGGGGGAGGAAGAGGAGGAGGAGGAGGAAGATGAGGAGGAGGAAGTAATGGAAGAAGTGAAAGAGGAAGAGGAATAAGGAGAGGAAGAAGAAGAGGAAGAAGAAGAGAAGGAGGAGGAAGAGGGGGAGGAGGAAGAGAAAGAGGAACCTGTTTGGAGAGGGTGGTAGGACAGGTACCTTCCAGCAGACCCAGCTGTGGACATTTCAGGGCCCCTGACAGGGATGAAGCAGGGCTCTGGTGTGGTAGCTGTGTGCCAGATCAGCAGCTCTGACCACCGCGCCCTCTTCATTTAGTCTCATGGTGCCCAAATACATCTGGGCTGTGAAGAAAGACTGCACAGGTACAATTGTTCAATTGATGGCCCCCCAGTCAGGTGGTGTTGGGCGAGTCTTGGGGGTCCTGTTTTTCTATATTGCTGTTAACAGATCCTCTCACTAGGCTGCTCTGAGGATTAACTGATACTGGCTCTGAAGGTTCAGCTCCATATAAATAATCAGGCTGCCTTTTAGTGAGCATTGTGTGCCTTTTAGTGCCTTTTGTTACACCCAGACTCCAGCTAGTTCCCTACCTAGCTCATCTGAAACCTTCACAGGAGACTCCCAAGTAGCTTACCATTAAAAGAAAAAAAAAATACCTTCTATTTATTCTTTGACAGTTTCACACACATATACAGTGTATCTTGATCATGCCCTTGCTGGATCCCTGCCTCCCGTGTTCATGTTAATTTTTCAGTTATTATCGTCATCGCCGTCGTCGTCGTCGTCGTCGTCGTCGTCGTCGTCGTCGTCGTCGTCATCATCATCATCATCATCATCGAACCCACTGAGTTCAATTAGTGCTGCTTGATGGGAAACTGACCGATCTCTTGGCTTGGTCTTGTGCTGGTAACCCCAACCAAACTGAAGTGAGTTCCTGGAAGTCAGCATTACCCAGCTCCCCTCCCATCTTCAGACTCTCAGTCTCCCCTCCTCTGTTGCATTCTCTGAGCCTTGGGGGAGGAGGTTGGTTTGCTGGTCCTATTTAGGACTGAGTCCTCAGTAATCACTTAGCATCAGCACTTTGACTAATTCTAAGTCTCTGTATTAATTGTTACTCGGGCCAGAAGCGTCTCTGGCCAATTTGATTCTAATCTATGGATACAAATATAAATGCCTTGACATTTTGTCCCAGTGTTACAGATGGGCAGGTAGAGGCCCTTGCCCACAGTCACAGAGAGAGGGGCAGGGTGGTGAGTGGTTTATTTCCTTCCCAGGTTCCAAGGACCCACTGGGAACCGGCCTGGGCCATGCAGGTCCCTGGATGATGGACCTGGAGGTTTAGAACAGGACGCGTGGGGATCAGTGCTCCCCATCCCAATCCTCTGGCTCATCAGCTCTGCTGACCACATCCAGAGTCCTGGTTCTCCTGTTAAAAGCTGGGGTGGGGGAAGGAGCCCTTACACACAGCGCAAATGTGTCCCTCGCTGCCTGGATTCTCCTGGAACCCGCGCCTGCGCGCACAGACAGAAGTTGTGTACACAGGATTTTAGTATTTCCTCTCCGGCTCCAGCCCCAATTTGAGGGCCTGTAAAAGCTTGAACGGCGTCCAGTGCGGCGTGGTTTGCCTAAGCCAGGCTCCCGGCGCTGAGTCAAAGCCCACACAGGGACCAGGGCGCCTGGGGTGGGGTGGGGGGAACCAAGCAAGGAGGGGCAGATGGCGGGAGGGAAGCTGCTGGGGGGATGGAAGCACGGAGAAAGGCGCCAGCTGCGGGGGCAAGGGGACGCGGGCGGGGAGGGGACTCCAGAGCGCCCACACGCAAACGGCCCAGCCTGCCAGGAGCTGGCTGATCTAGCTCGAAGCAAACCTCAGGGGCTGGGGCGCACTCCTGGGGAGAGGCGAAGGCGTAATTCCGTGACCCCTTTCCTCCCCCAGAGCCAGGGACGCTTTTCCGTGTTCATTGGTACAGTATTGGAGGCTGGGGAGAGAAGGCTCCTTTTGGCCGGAGGTAGGTACTGAAGATACTTCTGGCCTCTGACTTTTAAGCACCTCAACTCCCAGCGTGAAAACGCCTTGTCCTTGAGCTGTGTGAGCCTTCACAGCTCACTCACACTGCGTTCTCTCCTGTGTAAAGCGCGAGGGTGTGTCTACCCCCATCTCTGCAGCTCTAGTTCCAGCATATGGATGTGTGAGGCAGGAGAGAGACACAGAAAAAAATGAACGGGTCTTGGGAAAGGTAAAGTTCCTCACCCTGGGACCCAGTGTGCAATGGCTGCTGGCTGTGCCCAGAAACTGCAATCCTGTTGATAAAGCCGAAACTGTCAGTTGAGGTTGGGCTTGTCTTCTTGAATCCATAGCAAACAAGAGTGTTTAAAACACACATGGTGAACACTTTGGGTCGAGGGCTGTGGCCTTAAAGTTACCAGGATCAGCGTTCTTCTCCTCTCTAAATCTAAACATGCCTCATAAAACCTTACCTTGCAAATTCATTCGTAATCTCTTAAGACATGTAAGTAAACTGTTCACTTTTTAAACTTACGTTTTTTAAATGGGTGGTGGTGGTGGAGAATGTCAGCGGGATGCAAGAGTCTGAGGCTTCTGTAGCCCAAGCTAGCTAGGCACTCTCTGTGTAACTGAGGGTGGGTGACCTTGAACTCCTGATCCTCCTGCCTCCACCTCCCAAGTGTTGAGATTATGGGGTTGGGGGGTGGCATGTGTCACCACACCCAACTTAAACTTCACTTAAGTTTTAAACTTTGCTTAATCTTTAAGGCTTGTGGTAATTACATCCTTTGAACGGCATAATTTAGAAAAACCACAGGATCATGCAAAGTGCCACTGTGCTAGTAGCGTGACTTCCTCTAGAAAACCTGCCCCAGACGTCGTCGTAGATGTGGACTCTCTTTTCCTAGTGGTCATTCATATTCTCCCTTGACTCTCCGGCTCCTTCTCCCCTCCCCCTCCCCAGTCAGTGCTTAAAGTTTTACCTCTTAACTCTACTAATAAACTCACTAACTCTGATTCACTCTGACTTGTCTTGAAGTACTTTTTTGGGGTACAGTCAGGGACACACCACCACCACCACTACCACCACCCCATCCCATTCCACCCCCTCCCCACCTGACGGCCCTTAACTCTTCACAGATCTGGGCCTGAGGGCAAGGTGTGCCTGCTCTGAGGAGGGAAGGAAGACTTGGCACTTCTTTGCTGTGTGTGAAGGGCTCAGGGTGGGAGCTCTGCATGCACCATACCTTCATGTTGAAGTCCAGAAACTCTGAAGACCAAGGTATGCGTGCGAGCGCGTGTGCATGTGTGCAAATGTGTGCAGTTTGGAACGGAATCTGTCCTAAACAGAGCTCATTGGTGATTTCAAGTGCCACATTTCTGTCCATCTGTCCCCCACAGCCTGGGAACTTGATCTGTGAACATTGGTTCTGACACACCTTTGCTACCAGGGCTGTCCCCAGGCTGGGCTGAAGCAGGCGATCTAGTCACAATACATTACAGGACTTCTCTAGACCTCCTTAGCAAAACCAAACTTTAGAACTTCCTGGCCCCAAAGGTTCCTGATAGGAAGCTGTGAACAGGCAGAACTTATGCACACGGCAGTGATTCACTTGGCTCTGCAGCCACAGTGTCCTCGGTGGCCCTCTGCTCCAGTTTCAAGACAACCTTGTTGAGAGCATAGCACAGGACTGATGCCGTGCCTTCATGGATGGATGGCCAGGTCCGAAGCGGTCCTTACAGCGTACTCCTTTGGTGGAAAGCAGGGCTGAAGGGGCTTTTGTTGCTATCGCCTCATTTTGAAATAATTAGAAATGCATAGAAAAGCACAACATAATGTCCAGGGATGTCCCCGGCGCTCTCCCCCTGCTCTCAATGTTCAGTCATTGCCATGTGTCCCAGTGTGCTTTTCATTGCTGTGAGAATGCCCGCGACCAAAAGCGACTTGGGGGAGGAAAGGGTTGATCTGGCTTAGACTTCCCACTCACAGCCTGTCACTGAGGGAAGTGAAGGCTAGACCACATGGCAGCCACTGAAGTGGTGGCTGTGGAGAAACACTGCCCTACCAATTGGCTTCTCATGCCTTGTTCAGTTTGCTTCCTGTATCACGCAGGACCACCTTCCCACAGGTTGCGCAGCCTGTAGACGGCTGGGCCCTCCCACATCAATCATTAAACAAGAAAATGACCCACAGACTTGCCTACAGGCAACTTGATAGAGGCATTTTTCTCAATTGAGATTTCCTCTTGCAGTGTGAACTGACCTTGTCAAGATAGCAATACATACATATGTAAGTAAAAAAGTAAGTAAGTAAGTAAGTAAATAAATAAATAAGAAAACAAAACTAACCAGCATACCATGGTACAGTATCAAAACTAGAAATGGACATTTGTACAATTTTGAGTATATCTTGATTTTACAAAATATACATGCCAGTTCACCTCAATCTCTGTTTCTGTCTCTCTCTCTTTCTCTGTCTCTGTCTCTGTTTCTCTCTGTGTGTGCACCTCATTCTCTGTCTCTGTGTGTGTGTGTGTGTGTGTGTGTGTGTGTGTGTGATTTTGCTTTAATATGTTCTCATGATGTAGTCCTGGCTGGCCTGGACTTACTTGCTTAGGCTGTCTTCAAACTTCAGAATCCTCCCAAGTACTGTGATATAGCTAGCTCTTAGCAATTCTATAATATGCATAGGTTTGTCTTTGATCCTTTTTAACAGGATCTTTTGGAGACTGTTTACCATCTTTAGAAGTGTGTAATCATGTGCATGTTGACAAAGAGGAGGAAGGAAGGAGGAGTGAGCAGGGGAGTCAGGTCACCATCACCAACTGAACCAGTCTCCAGGTTGGCAGGGGGATTTAGAAGCACAGGGTGATTTCCCCTGTGTCTCCCTGCCGAAATGCAAGCTCTGTCTGTCTGTCTGTCTGTCTGTCTGTCTCTGGGTTCCTATTTTGTTCTCTTCACTGAGATAACTGGAGGGAGTAATGTCACAATTCACCCAGACTGGCCACCAGTAAAAATCCACTTCCCTAAGTGGCAAGTACTGCTTATCCCAGGAGAGTCCCTTCTAATGCTACACCAAGGAACATTCTGCTGGGAACTGCAGATCTCAGCTAGACCACATATAGAGGATCCAGAAAATAGGGTTCAGGAAAGACGGGAGGCAAATCCAGGTCTCATGAGTGTTGCCTGACTTTTCTATTGCTTTGACAAAGCACAATGACTGAGGCAACTTATAAAATAAAGCATTTAGTTTGGGGTCTCATGATTCTAGAAGATTAGAGCCCATGACCATCATGGCAGGGAACATGGCAGCAGGCACTCAGGCTCAGTTGCTGGAGCAGTAGCTGAGAGATTATATCTGATCTATGAGCAGGAGGCAGAAGGGGAGAGGTAAGTGGGAATACCATGGGCTTTAGAAACCTCAAAGCCACCCAGTATCATACCTCCTTCAACATGGCCACGCCTCCTAATCCTTCCCAAACAGTTCCAGCAGCTGGAGACCAAGTATTCAAACACAGGAGCCTATGGGGCCATGTTCATTCAGCCTGCCAGGAGCATTCTATTTTGCTTTCTATTGCTGTAAGAAAGACCATGACCAGGACAATTTGGGGAGGAAAGGGTTTTATTGTTGTTTTGTGTTTTTTTTTTTCACTTCATAGATTATAGTCCAGCATTGAGGGAAGTCAGGGCAGGAACCCAGAGGCAGGATCTGAAGTTGAAGCCATGAAGGATCCCTGCTTACTGGCTCTCTCCCCATGGCTTGCTCAACCTGCTTTATTACACCATCCAGGACTACCTGCCTAAGGGATTTCCTTGTTCACAGTGGGCTCCCTGCCCCCAATCAATCTTTAATTGAGATAATGTCCTACAGGCTTGCTCACAGG